>ML869873.1:2872-17243 GCA_009831015.1 Picea engelmannii | reverse complement strand
GGACTATCTGTTTTGGTGGTGACCTGTGAAGGGGGAACTTTACTTTGACTATTAAACCTCTGCCTCTTCAAAACTCCAAGTTACCGGGGACGTCTCCCCTAGGCCTGACCTCCCTAAAGAGAAAGAACCTCCCCATCGTGGTGACATTGGGTGGGATAGGTTCCTGTTACGCCAATTTGGACTTCTACTTCATAGCTACTTGACCTAGCTACAAACTGTGCGATAACAATTACATAGTTTGTTAAGGGACATATTATTAGCAAAATAATTGCAATTCTTTCACTACAATTAGACATAAACAATACATTAAATCCAATTATAGTTTATTTTAGTCTGTTGCGTGTGCATTTAAAGAACCATTTTAAAAGCAAAACAAAACAAAGACTTCAAATTTTGCCTAGAATAATGGGCAAGTATGGTCTTCATTATTCCAAGTAATCGCATTACAATAGGGCCAACTAAAGTTAAGTTCAAAACATTTTGGATAGTTAATAGTAGGGCCAACTAAAGTTAATATGAGCTCGTTGTTTAATAGTGAAATTGTTGAATACACATCATGATATCCATTTTTGACATTCCACTTGTAATAGTCAATAACTATGCAACTATCATTTGGGTCTTGTACCTAGGGTGGTAGTATATCTATGTTAAAAGTTGTTTGAGCACTTAGTCTCTCTATTATCAAGTATGTTCTCTATAGTCACTAAGAGGTGCCTTTAATAATCAGCTTCATATATTGAAATCACATGTTCTATATTTATATTTGTGGTGTACAAAAACTTTCATATTATAAAAATCATAATTTTGGATGATCTAAAAAGATTTTTCATTTTAAAGTCATTTGAACTAATTAAAAAAAAGGTTTGGGTGGATAGTTTGCTTTATTGAAGATTTTAAAAAATAATAATATCTTACATAGTTTTCCATTCCATTGATACGATGCATACCGATCTTATCTATTTGTAGCATCCCAATCATCCCCACCCATTTCGATTCCCTAGCCCAGGCAGTCACAGATATTGATATGCAAGATGACATTGTGTAAAAACGTTTTTGTTCAATACCTTCTAGGATTTATTTTATAATGATGAAAAAAGGTTTCATTTTGCTTTAGTAATTATAATGTTATATGGGAATGTGGTGTAATGGTTTTGCAGCGTTTTCCACCACCAACCACAGTTGGAAAGAAAGATGCAGATAAATGACATGTCAAGAATGAATGCATTCACCTAGAAGGGAGGAAATTTCATCTCTTACCTTTTATAATTTAGTTCAATTGTTTTCTCACAAAGATCTTGATCTTGACACTAACAAATGTCCAAAATTTTGTGATTTTATTTCATATAAGAGATATGGATGAGTTAAGGATAATTTTTAATTATAATTTTATTTAAGTTGTTTTTTGTTTTTTTATTAACTAACTTTATTTTGGAATGGTGAATTTAAATTATTAATATGTTATGATTTGTCATTTAATTCTTTAAATATAAAACAAAATTATATATAGAGAGGGGTTTCTTACTAGTTTCAAGATAATTATTTATATTGTAAAATGTTTTTTATAATTAGACAATCTTCAAAATTTAAAAACTTGTTATTCCTAAATCATTATGTGTGCTTTAATTTGATTAAATATAAAACAAAATTATATATAGAGAGGGGTTTCTTACTAGTTTCAAGATAATTATTTATATTGTAAAATGTTTTTTATAATTAGACAATCTTCAAAATTTAAAAACTTGTTATTCCTAAATCATTATGTGTGCTTTAATTTGATGAAATGTTTTTTATACTTAGAAATTTTTTGAAATTTAAAGACTTGTTATTCCTAAATCATTATTTATATCATTATGTGTGTTTTAATTTGATGAAATGTTTTCTATACTTAGAAAATCTTCGAAATTTAAAAACTTGTTATTCCTAAATCATTATTTGTGCTTTAATTTTAAAAGGTATATAGAAGTATATAATTAGATAAAAGTATTGATTTAAAAATTTAATAACAATTCAACTCAAATGATTTTATGTGATTTAATCCAAAAAGTATATAGAAGTAAATAATTAGATAAAAGTATTAACCTGGAGGATTAGGCTAAGTAATTATGAGTTGGATGTAAGCTTTTTTGTCAAGTTGGGGAGGTCGTGGGTTTGACTCTCTTGATCCCCTCGGGGTTAGATGTTTGGAGCATAAGCACCAACAATTTACCCTAGTTACCACCTTTTAATGAGGGTGAAGTTTTCAAGGGTTTCTCATGCATAATTATATGAAAAAAATTCTATAATTAACTACAATCATTTTCTAAAAAACTATGTACATGTGTTTTACTCATTCAAATTTAACGTTTCTTTTATAGCACCACATATAAATCTTATAAACAATTTGATTGTTTTATGATAAATTTGATATGAAGTTTAAAGTCAAAGTTTAATGGTCCTTGTTTTCTAAATCACATTGTAATTCAAATTTTTATGCAACATTAACTTCCAAATTTAAAATATGTTTAAAATAACTTAGAATTGACACTTAATATCACCATGTCTAAAATCAATCAAAATGAATTTAGAATTTTCCAAATTTAAAATAATTTTAAAATAACTTATAATTGAAACTTAATATCACCATGTATAAAATCAAATTGAACTTAGAATTGACACTTAATATCACCATGTCTAAAATCAAAATCAAAATCTGTTTTATTTATTTGACTTCCGTTACTTAGAATTGACACTTAATATCACCATGTCTAAAATCAAAATCAAAATCTGTTTTATTTATTTGACTTTCATTTAGCACAGGATGAAAGCAAGGGCAAGAATCGAGAATTGCCCGGTAATAAAAAATATTTTAATTTATATGAAACCTTTTGAATGGCCATTACCAACAAATATGTGTAATAAACACTGATGTTAAGGCATTAACATGTAATTAGGCTCACCCCCTTTGATAATTTGTGTATGTGTGTATACATATATGCACACCAATGTTTACTGAAAATAATGCATTTTGAAATATTAAGATAATTTTATATAAATTGTTTTAGAAAAATAAATTGAAATTTCAAAGTAGTTAAGTTACTTGTAATAAAATAATTTGTTGACACTTTGACAATATCTACATATACTATGTGAATTATTACATAAAAGTTAATAAATACATTAATTTAGAGTCAAACCTAAATCAATTCAAATACAAATCTCAAATATTCAAATATTGGAATTATAGTTTGAAATATTTGACTCATTTTTCCATTGAAGTTCCATTGCCACAATCTTTGACTCATTTTCCCATTGAAGTTCCATTGCCACCTAATGTATGTAACAAACTCCATGATATTAAAGAAATAACATATACAACAAACTCCATGATATTAAAGAAATAACATATACAGTAGGATAGTTCTTTTTTACACACCAAGCTTTATGAAAAATAATGCATTTAGAATATTTTAGAATGATTTTCAACATATTATTTATGGGATGTTAATTTAAAATTTTAAACTAGTTAAGGTAGAGTGACATATTATCCATGGATGTTAATTAAAAAATTTAAACTGGTCAGGTAGAGTGATGTAATATTTTGTGTATATTTTGATAGCATCCATATACCCTATTCCACATTTGTTTAGGTTTTGTATTTTTTATATTTTAATATAAGATGAAATAAACCCAAAGCAATTCAAGCACCAATTGTTAATATTGAAATTGCATAGTTTGAAGTCTCTTGGCTTATTTTTTCATGTTTGAAATTCTTAGATTATTCTAAATGTTATTCCATTTGGAATCAAGACAAAAATGATTGACCTTACATTATTCGTGTGATTATTATTTTTTATGTTGGTGGAATCGACAACTAGGGGGGGGTGTACTCATGTGACACGGGGTTGATTTTGACCGCTACTACTATAACCTCTACATGCCCCAAGCACGACACATGGGTAAGTTGAGATTCAATCCGATGACCTCACATAATGGAGTGCCTTAATAGTGCACTCCATCGTCGACTGATCTACACCCCAAGGACATTATTTGCATGATTATTATTAGCCTTTTGAATATGGATTTGAATTTTCAATGTTCAATTTTAGCTTTGTTTGTGAAGTAACACTAGAGTGATTGTGGAATGAAGCGTTTATCAAAAAATGATAAATTTATCATTAAGTTCATGGCAAGATTTATCAACTTAACACCTCCTCTTAAATGTGTGTACTTATTGTCATAATCATAGATTATAAATGTAAGTGTTTGATTGCTTTATATTTTAAAACCATTAAATGGAGTTTTCCCAAAGGAAAACCTTGCAAGATCCCTCTCTTCCCCTGAATGTTTGTATGGAGGGTGGCTTAATCATTATTAACCTACAATAGTTGCTACTAACCTCGAGCAACTTGATTAGAATTGAACCTATGACCAATGGCCTCCCCATTGGCAACATGCTTTTGGAGGATGGTTCAATTGAGTGAGCTAGCCCTTGGAGCTTTTTTTTCCAAGGAAAACCTCGTAAGATCCCACTCTCTTCCCTAGAATATCTTGATGGAGGGTGGCTCAATCACTAGTTGCAATAGCAACTAGTAATGTCAAAGGACTACCAAATCTGATCCTGTAACCTATGGTCGCCTCATCAACAACATGAATTGGGCAGATGTTTCGACCAATTGAGATAAACCTTATGGCTTCTATTAAATGGATGTATGGCAATCCTTGCACTAAAATATTAAAATAATTGCATAGATGATAATCAAGCATTAACTTTAAAAAGATTTTCTTTTAAAAGTTGTTAAGAAAAATACAAGTTTGATATAAACTTTTGGGTAAGCATTTTCATAAATCAAAGATCATAGTGTAATCAACATTCAAGTTCATGGTGTAACTAACATGAAAGAACAAATTATTATGATCCAATCTTCTTTGACTATAAAACAAGTAAAAAATACAACTTTTTTTAGGAAACTAAAAGTACACAATATTTCTTAAAGAAATTGACTACATGCACAATGCCTAATACCTAATGGCTAATTATGGAGTATGAATAACATTGTTAACCATCTTATCTTAACTTTCTTTTAATGCTTTATTTTTCTACGACTATTGTTTTATATTTTAATATGCTTTTCAAATACCAAAAATGTATTTGCTTCAAATTACATCATCTTACATAATATCAATTACATTGTTATCACTTGGTAATTTCTTTGTGTTGTATCAAAGAAATCCCAAGGTAACCACTAACTAAGTTTTAGGATTGGAAGCTAGCCCTTCCAACCTAGAGAGGGTTCTCTTTGAAACTCAGTCACTATAGCAACTGGCTTTTAATGAAGAACAAAGGCTATAGTATCATCGAGAATAAGGTTGAAAATGGGGTTTGGTTGGACAAGAATGACAATCTATTGGGCATGGAGTCACTTTCAAATATATCAACCACATAACCTTCAAGATCGGTTAATAGGAACATGTGCACTCAAAGGAAAGATACATGGCACCAGGATAGACATTTAAATTGTTGTAGTATAGTGGTGGAATAAGAAAGGCAATCTGATAAGAGTAGAGCATTTAGCCAAGAATGAATTCTGCAACCATTTTCAAATTGAGAATGAAGTCTAATGAATGTAAATATATAGAGAACCATTTGATGAATTCCATACCCATTCAAAATAGAAGAATAGCATAACATCAATGCTTGAATGCCAGTGAAACATAGCATTACTCAAAATGAATTTTGCATTCACGTATACTACATTCAAACATGAGGAAAACATTTAATAAATGAGATTGAATAAGAAATACACAGAGAATGCAAGACACCACAACATGAATCCTTGAGAAAATGCTCCAACACTTATGCTTGGATGGTTGTATTGACAAAAAGCTCTGATACAAAGGCTCTGGAATTTGCCTCAGGTCCCAACCCTTTACAAGTCCTTTTTGTCCAAATTTATAGAACCTATTACAGTCTAAGTTCCAGATTTGAGCCTTATCTCCTTTTACTAAAAATAGTAAACCTTTACAAAGATGATGACTCATTCCAACTGGTCTCTAACTTTTAGGAAGAGGTTACAAAAAGGTAGTGACAGGTGTAACTCATCTCCTACTTTTTAGGATTCAGTTTTTACTAGGATTCCTTTAGCCATTTGGAAGATAGACAACACATGTAGATGAGGATTTATCCTCATTTAATGGTTCCATGTTGCCTTGATGTCGTTTCATCCATGTGAGGGCCAAAATTTGATGTATAAGATGAGCTTGAGAAAAATCGAGAACTTTTGTAGCGTCCCTAGTTCAATTCTGGCCCCTGGTGTTGCAAAACTGGTAAATAGTTGGCTACAGAACTTTTGTAGCAACCTCCCCTGTTTATACACTGGGGATGCTACCAAAGTTTTGTTGACTCTGTGCAAACACAACGCAACCAGTTTCAAGCCAATTCTACTGTTGTATACTTCAAATTCCATGATGCCATTCCATCATTTATACTCTGCAAACCCTGTGGAAAGAAACATCTCCTGCACCGATTCTGATTCCATTTGCACCTTACTTGTGAATGCATTATACATTTTGTGTTCAAAATGCACACTTGACTCTTTGTTGAAGGACATACAATAATGGAGCCCAACAAGGGTGGCAACCTCTAAGTAAAGATTCAATGAAGATAAAATTTCTTGGAGTAATGAAAGGAACTCAAGACCAATATGGTGTTACACATCAAAATTACTCACTTCAATAGTGTCGCAAGTGTCGTCATTACAAGTGTTGTAAGTGTCGCATCTTGTCTGCAAGTGTCGCATCTTGATCACAAGTGTCGCAAGTGTAGAAAACATCATACTGTCATCTTGCCTATGTCGTGCCTCTAACGACATCATAAGAACACTTAAGACACCTCAAAGACTAGTTTTGAAGAAGAGAAATCAGTTGACAAGAAGTGCAAGCCTTTTGCCATTGGAAAAACCACTCAAAAATGGATTTTGGAGAGGAGCGCTGCCCCCACTGTCAAGGAGTGCTAGCGCTCCCTGGGCCTCTTTGGGGGAGTGTTTGAGCGCTCTGTGCACCCTTTTGGGGGAGCGCAACCCTTTCTGAGCGAGTTTTTGGTTTGTTGGAGGAAATCAGGGGGCAATCCCCTCAATATCTAAAGGTAGTTGGGTTCGAATATTGGGTCAAGGCATGATCTTAGGGAAGATCCTCAACTGAAGGAGAAGAATCCCCAACTTATCCCAAAGATATCTCAAGTGGTTGGGCCTCTCCAAGGTTATATAAGGAGGCCTCCTCATGGTGAAAGGGGAGTAGAGACTGGAGATTGATACCAAACTTATGATCATATAAGTGGTATTGACAGAAAATCTTGGAGATAGGAAATTTATGATCTCATGAGTGAGATGTCATCAAAGCAATCAGTGTAGATTACTTGAGCAAAGGGGTTGAACAAGGAGAACTGGAAGAAGCTGATGCACCTTCATCAAAGGATTGTAAGTACTTTTACTTGTTCTCATTAATAATCAATGCTTGGCCTGTTTCTTTCAAATTTATGTTCATTCCACATGAATTTGTCTGCAGTAGGTGGATCTATATTTGAGCTAATATCAATAGAGTAGGAAGTCCATTGTATCTTTGTTTGTTCCACAGGACCTATTAGGGAGCTCAGGATCGAAGCTCAGCTTGGACTTTGCAAGGACAAAGGTCGTTAATAAGGTACATATCTTTCTTCTTCTCCTTCGTATGTTAACTTGATTAGATATAAAAGGATGTCAGTGTCCATGTTAAGCACGTTTTTGTCTTGGCCTTAGGAGTCTAGAGACTAAGAGGAGATCCACTTGTCCGCAGGGGGATTCACCTGTAACAGAAATTGGCGACTCCACTGGGGAGGAGCTCTACATTTTGTTTCCATTCCCAAATCTTGTTTTGGCCCTTTGTCCACTCATTTGACCTTCTCCATACTGTCTTTGATTCTTAGATTTGTTTGATTGCCTCTTTATTTCATCATGATCACCCTGATTTGTTGAGCTTGTTTGTTTTTTTGAGTTTTTGGGCATTTTTTTGAGCTTTTGAAGCAAAGCGCTCCCCTGCCCTTGCTATCAGAGCGCCAACACTCCCTAGTGGTCTTACACAGAGCATTGGAACGCTCTGGTGCCCCTTACACCAGAGCGCTACGCCCTTTTTCTATAAAAAATCCTCTAGTTTTTCAATTCCTGGGTTCAGTTTTTGTTTTTTGCACTTGCTCGAAGTCTCATACTCTCAGTTCATCTTGGTATTGGCCTTCAACACCCTGTTTTCTAAGGATTGATCCTCTTTTGTTTGGGAAGTTGACATTTTTTTTTCCTTGCCTTGAAGTCACTCTTTGTCTTTGCTGACCTAGAGTTAACTTGTTGTTTTCTTCTCATTTATCTGACTGAGTGGAAGCTTTTGTGAGGAAAACCAAAGGTCTGTGAACCTTTCCATTTGATCTTTGAGGTCATTTTTCCAGCATTTATCTTTTGTTTGAGGTTTTTGGTTCTTGTTTGCAAATTTGGTTATCTTTGTCCTTCTTGTTTATTCACAACGAGAGTGTATTTTTGTTTGTTTGTGTGAGGTTGCTTTTGACTGTTTAATCTTGAAGTTTGATTGACATTAGAAGTTTTACATCTGATTATCATCCACATATAAGCAAAAGGACATATTTTAGTGATTGGTTTGGATATTAGAAGGCATTTCTGAAATTTTTTAGCATTACATTGGATTTGAGTGAGAAACAATTTGATTGAGGACATTGCATATTAGTGTTTGATAGTGAAAACAACTTTTCTCCATCCCTTAAATAGACATTTATTGAAAGAAACAATTGCTTATCATCTTTTATGCATTTTTTGGGAATTGAGTCATAACACCATCAGTTTCACTTTCATACACCTTTTGAGTAAAGAATAGCTGCAAAATGAACGCTAATTAAAAATTATCTAGAACATTTTGTTTTTAGGATCTTCCACCAACATTAGACTAGGATTAGCACTTTGGATTAGGCTGTGACTACAACTCTTCAAAGTTTTTCAAAACAAACATTAGCATCCTGAGATAGGGAGAGTCAAATCCAATTGTCGTATAGGCTTTCTGGGATCCCTCTCTCACACAGGGGTTACGCACGAGGTCGCATTCGGGAGAATTACGGAGAATATCCCTCCGTGGTTCAACTGTTTGTAGTGGTCGAATTGTATATTGGGGGTCACTTGAGGGTATACCCACGATTATGTGTGGGAGCCTATCGAGTTGATTTCAGACTTGTTATCTTGCCCATATGTTCGGATGAGACTGTCGATTGTACCTGCCCAGGGGTTGACTGCGAGTTGGTGTCCTTAGTTGCCATAATATTTAGGTATTTACACGAGGTGACGGTGAAGGGAAGTCTCACTGTACCTGGAACAGACATTGGTCAAACTCACTCGGGCTCCTTGGAGGGTAAATCCACAATTACTACGTGGAAGCTTGCACCAAGGTGAAAGTCTGTTAAGAGGTCACCATTGTAACTGTTCCACCATATCCTAGCCCCTTCTTGACTTGATCACGCGACGTTGGATTTCATCACCAACTAAGTACGATCATCGAGAGAAGGTTTTGTTTTCTTGGTTTTAATTCCTAGATTTTATTAGTGTATGTTGTTTCTTTTCATTAGTTGACCCTATATTTTCAACGTGTACTGTTATTCTCCAAAATTGAGCTTGTAGACGATAAAGGTCTTCGTCGATCGCGTAGGATGTAAGGGCTGCCTCCGGAAGGCTACCAACCCTTACCTCCTAACCCTCCAGAAGACAACTACCATGTAGAGGTAGGAAATCAATCTGACGCTGGCAGTGTTGTTACTCCGTTAGAAAATCCAGAAGGTTCTTTGGTTACGGTTGAGAATCCCACTCCTTGCACTTCATCTGTGTCGGTAACCCCTCTCGAACCACTTTTGCTTCGTTTAGACTCCCTTGGGAACGTCATAGACGAAGAGGTCCCACAACTGCCTAAGAGAGCTTTTACCGAAACATATATGGTATCCACAGAACCAATCTTTGGTGATGAGTATAGGACTCTTGTTCGTCCTACCACTGCAGTAGATACAAATCCCACACATGCTTGTTCTGTATGGAGGACTTCATCAGGATGCGATCTCTATGAGCATTTTGAATCCTTTCGACAACCCTTTAATCCTCATGACCCTCCTGTTGAAACGAGACCATCTGGTCAAACAATGAATCACCCTATCGATTAGGTCATTAACCCTACTGTTACGTCAACACAAGTCCATCCTAATGTTGGACTCATCACCTCTACTCATTCCCAAGGCACTTCAATCCCTACCCCCACTTTTACAAACTTTCACTCTACAGCTCCACATGTTTCGCACGATTTTGTTGGCACATCTTTTCACCCAAGAATGCAGACCCTTGCCAGCCAAATACAACCGACTGGAGGGAAACCACCATCTAGCGGACATATCCCTCCTGGAAGATCACCATCCTATGGCAGTCCTACCCCTCCCGGGGGACAACCCCCTTTTCATGTTCTTCTCGGAGGGAAACCTCCCTTTTCCAGTCATACCCCAGTCGTTAATCCACTGCTGGAAGG
Organism: Picea engelmannii; assembly: GCA_009831015.1. Classification (NCBI taxonomy): domain Eukaryota; kingdom Viridiplantae; phylum Streptophyta; class Pinopsida; order Pinales; family Pinaceae; genus Picea; species Picea engelmannii. Next base: position 6,680 of record ML869873.1, on the reverse strand, counting down.
GGGGCAACCTTCGTTTGTTGGAAACCCTTCGCAATCATGGGGAGTATCTTCGGGAGGCACTTTTACCCAACCCCACGTTGGGGAGCACTCATATCATAACCCACAAGGAGGAGTATTAAATCTTGTTCCTTCCGAGCCATCTTGTGGACAACCTTATCCTGGCATCCCAAACACCACCTGGAATCCTCAAAGACAACAACCTTATCCTCCCCAAGGGTCTAATTTTTATCCTCCCCCTAATGTGTATCCACCTCCGGGATCTACTTCTTACCCTCCTCAAGGGCAACATGTTTATGCTCCTTATGGGCAAGCAAATCACCCGGCTTATAATGCTCAGAACCCACCGGGTTATGTAAATGTTTCTCAGTTGTCCTCGAATCCTGTTTATCCTGGTCAATAACAACCGTATGTAGGAGAACCTACTGGTTACAATTATCCACCTAACCTAGTTTATGGTCCTATTGGTGTTCCTATGACACACCAGTATCATCCGCAAATTAACCGACAACTACATTTCCTTGCGTCTTTGGATCTCCCAGACTTGTCTTGGTTAACCAATGATCATATTTTTCATTCACCGGTTTGGCCAGTTATTCCAGCTAAACTTCCTTCTGATATTCCGAAATTTGACAGAAAATCTAGAGAAGATCCAAATAACCATGTGATGACTTTCCATTTGTGGTGTTCATCAAAATCCCTCATGGATGATTCTATACGTTTGCGTCTTTTCCAACGAACACTTACGGGCTCAGCAACAAAGTGGTATATTGAACTACCACGTGCTTCTTTTCATGATTTCAACTCCCTTGCCATGTCTTTCCTCACACACTTTCAACTACCTATTCGCTATGAGACGGGTACTGAACTCTTGACCTCCCTTCGTCAAATTGACTCCGTGCATATCTCTGACCATATTCATGAGTGGAGACGACAACAAAGGATGATCAAAGTAATCATTCCTGACATATTATTGGCAGAGTGGTTTACTAAATCACTTTTACCCCCGATCGCTCGTGATGTCGCTATGGGTGGCGTAGTCACCAAAGAAGAAACCATTGCTCGGGATCAGTACTTAGATTTGGTTTATTCACAATCTGGTACTTTGTATGAGTTGCTTCTGAATGCTGCTCGAGCTAATACCGATCCATCCAAGCCGCCATCCTTATCTCATGCAGATGGTGTTATCAGTTCCATCAAAACTCAATCTACTTCCCAGTCGACCACACTCTCCTCTACCTCCCCTCAAACTCAGATCTCTGAGGTGAATGCAGTTCAATCTGCCCCTTCACAACAATCTGGAGGTAAGAAGAAGGCAAAAAATAAATAAAAAAATACTAATAACAATGAACAACCAAAAAATCAATCTCAAACACCTGCTACCAAAAAGAAACCACAACGGAAACTAAAATTCCCATGTATCATTTGTGGTGACGATCACTACACTCGAGACTGTCCACATCGCAATGAAGTGGCCAAACTTTTCAAAGGAAATTCACAACCCGCTGTGCTTACTCTGCTTTTTCCATAGCAACAATCCATGGTTGCTCAAACCCCCTCTCCTAGGGGAAGTTCTAGCCATCCTCATGATGAGGCCTCGACAAGTGCACATATTTATATGTTTAATGGGATTAATTTGACCACTCGCTCTAATACATACGACAGGCCAGGTAACCCTGACAAAGGAAATGTCACTAATGGTACCGATACTTTACCGGATCCATCACCGTCCTCCATTAGTCCTCCATCGGTTAATCCTTCATCTAGACCACTTCAGATTGAGAAACCTACGTGCGACTCTATCTTACGGCCTCCTAAGAGCACTATTCGTAAATCTACCTTTAATCCTAGTTCACGTGCCGCCCAAAACTACAACATTGTTGAAGATTTGGCTCAAGCACCATGTGCTATGTCTATGTTAGAAGTTCTACAACATTGCCCCATTCAACATAGAACACTCTTGGCTGTTATTGGCGCTATTGATCTTGAGTCGTCCAACCATATCATGTTTAATCTGGACAATTATACATCTCGACTTTCCCACTAACTTGGTTTCCAAGTTGATGTTGTTGTTCACAATCAACAAATCCATCGAACTATTTTGGATGAGGGAGCCTCTACTTGTGTCATGTCTTTAGCATGTTGGAAAAGTTTAAAATCACCCGCACTTAACAAATCCCCAACGATATTACGCGCATTCGATGGGCGAGGTTTTCATCCCCATGGGCTTTTACAGCCCCTGCCCATCCAATTGGGTGGAAAAACTGTCATTGTTGATGTCGAGGTGGTCGATGCTCCTCTCGATTACAACTTGTTACTTGGAAGAAGTTGGTTTTATGCTATGACTGTCGTTGCCTCGTAAGTGTTTCGATGTGTACAATTTCCTCATCAAGGAAAAATTGTTACTGTTGATCAGTTAGATTTCTGCACAATTGATGCTCGCGCTCCCGCTACCAACAACATTAATTTCTTGGGAGACCACAAGATCACTTATGAAAGCGTTGGTGTTGGCTTGCTGAAAGATTCTATCCTTATGGATACCTTCCCTACACCACTTCCACTGACTACACATCATATTTCCACCGTCGATATGATTTCGACCGCAACTTATCAATCTTTGCAATCATCCGACCCTTGGATTGTACCTAGTCCGTTGGAATTCGATGCACTAGGTGACGCCGTGCCACTTAGTCCAGCCAAAACATCATATGTTTCTATCCAATCTGCTTCTCCCTCTTCGGATGACCAACATCTATTGGCACCCGACAATTACTCGATGCCATCATAGTTAAGTTCCTTGTCGTCTGCGATCGACTACATTTCCCCAATTTTTCCCTCTGATGAATCTATTATGGAAATGTTGAGCATTGACGAGCTACCTCGGGATGATAACCATCATCGATCCTCTTTTCTTCCCCCTCGTGAAGAATTTCGGGAAGATATACACTCTATCTCCCCTCCTGATGTTGATTTTCCATCGTCTCCCATGCCTTCGACTTCCGATGATTTGGATCCGGTAGTTGACATGGTGATCTCTTTAGTAGGGCTATTGAAGCTTGATCTCCTTACCCCTATCGCGACCCTCGACATGTGTTCCTTCCAGAGTGATTTTCTTCCATCCAGTGAAGATCTCTTGGAAGCCATGACTAGGTTTTGTCCCTTGACATGGTGTCCTTCCAGAGCGTTATTCTCTTGGAAACCATGATCAAGAAGAGTCCACGAGCATAGTTTCTCTCTTCTGTGGCAAGCTCGTTAAAAAATGAAACAGAGGTCACGAGCATAGTTTCTCTTCTCCGTAGCAAGCTCGTTAAAAAATGAAACAAAATCTTTGAGCATAGTCTTCTTCTCTGTAGCAAGCTCGTTAAAAAATGAAACAAAAATCTGGGGTTTGAACCTGGAGCCTTGAGCATAGTTCTTTTCATGTGTCAAGCTCGTTAAAAAATGAAACAATCACCTCTCTTGAACCTTCTTTTAATCCACCCTTATCCCTTTTCTCCATCTAGTAGAGAAATTGGTGACAACCTCACAGTCGGTGAATGAATTGAAGCTTGGAGGGCATGTCTCCAGCCTTTGATGATCATTCTGGAGTTAAGCCACTAGCTTTCAAGCTGGGGGCATACCGAGCTTAATCTTTGTTCTTTCTCGTGCTCGATAAAAATGAGAATGTAACCGAGTAGACTTTTATCACTTTTTTGGTCTCGCATGGATATACAAAAAAGGAACCCCTTGGAGTCATCTTTGAGCTCTTTTTAGACTCTCTAAACATGAAAAGATTGCCGAGTGATCTTGCTTCATTTCCCACTCATTAAAA
>ML869872.1:0-12738 GCA_009831015.1 Picea engelmannii | reverse complement strand
AAATTAATCATTAATTTATTATAACAAAACTAACCTAGTATATTAATCTAACTACATTAATTTAATTAATATTACTTTATTACACTAATTAATGTTAAAAATTGCCACTAATCATTTATTATTAACCTAATGTTTTTTTTTTAATCCTAAGTTTGTTTATTCATGCAGGGATAAAATTGGCGAAGGGGTGAAGAAATGAAGGGTGAGGGACTTAAAAGCGTAGTGGTGGATAAATGATGCAGGAGGGTTATGAAGGATCATGCGAAATGGATGGAGGGGGAAAAGGAATCAGCCAAACCTCGGTAAGCCAGATGTCTTCATCGCGGGAGCAACGCCAAATAAGGAATTGAAGAAACAATTTACCTATGATTATAGGACCCCAACATAAGCTCCACCTAGGGATGGAAGCTCTTTTCGAAGGTGTCAAGAATCTCATATCTCTGAACATGCAGAACAATTCTTTATTTGTTGGGCTGTGGAGTCACTGCAGCAAAAATCTTCGAACTGGATCAGATTTGACTGAACATTGAACTAGATATCATCAACTGCAAACTCTGTTGGAAACCATACAATACTGAAAAATGTGCTCAAATGAATGAGCTTATTCAGAACTTCTACCTACCTTACCCTACTAATAATTTTGTTGTTCTAAATGATACAATAATGCAAGTACAACCAATCAAGCAACTACTCTATTAGCTCTGCTCTTTCAATGTTTTCAATCAATATTAGAAATAGAACTTGCATAGGCATCATGAATTTCTTTCCATCCTGATCTTCACAACACAGAGCTCTGGGAATGTGAAAAATTCCAAAAACTTTGGGAATCAGTGGGAATTCTAAAAACAATAGCTCCTCCATGTAGACAGCTATAGGATCATAATATACATGACCTATCTCATGATGTTCAAATTCAACCAATTCAATCTCATGATTTGGTACTATATTTATGCTGTGTAGATCCTAAAAAAATTCATGATATGGTTGCAAATGTTTTGATGGGATTTGTAATGAGACTTCTGCTGAAAAAGATAATGAAGATGACTACCTGATCATGTCAATATCATAACATCTTTTTAGCCCATAACTGGATGATGGAAAATGAATTTGACAAAAGAAGTCATCCAACATATTAGATATTGGATCCTGTAGAAATTGAGATGACTGCTGCATTGGTTCCACTGAAAATTTTTGATTTTCTATATGTTTATCTTTTAGCACATACTCAAGATTCTTTTTCAAAAACTGAAATGAATTAAAGCTTAATGGTACAGAGTTATTTTGGATTAACTCATAATTTGTCTTAGTCTTTAAGCTCTCATTTGGAATTTGAAAATCAAAGTAGGTCAAGGGCTGCAATTATGGGTTTAGAACAACCTCCATATCAAGAATGGCATCTTCAACTAATTGATCAGAATATTCTCCCTCCCCACTATTGACAACTTGCTTACAATTTTCTCTCAAAAATTGAAAAGAAGAGAAACATAAGGGAAAATATTTTTCCCTTACTCTGAAATTTTCTACATTTTCCTCATCGTTGTCATGATTGTTGTGCAAAGTCTGATTGTCATATCTGAGATGTAACTAATCTTCTTCCTGCCAATGACATGCTACCGATTTCTTTGAATAGTCAACATCTATTTCAGCCTCATGATCATCATCATACTGATCACACTTGGGTGGATTATCTAGGTAAGAAATGTCATCAAACATGCACATCATATTAGCTGGTTGTTCCTCTGCAAGTTGAGATGGGGCTTCATCTTTGGCTGCGTTGTGAATTGAATACATGAAAGAATCATTATCCAAACCATGGTACCAAGGATGAACTGCAAAGTGTTTGGGGACATGGATCCTTATATGTTCTGGAACTATTGGCACATGTGGTCTTTGAACATCAAGTTCATCTTTTCTACTAATCCTCTACATCATCTCACTTACAGTGTTTGCCAGAACATCTAGTTTCACTTCTAAAGATGTCACCTGTTCCTTTTCTGTTCTGTCTTTTTCTTTTGCCTTTAATTTTGCCTTTCGGTTCAACAAGTTAGCTTCCACATCAACTGGAATATTTTGCATTTCTTCAAGGGTGGCAGTGTTCCTTTCTCTTAATTGGAATGCCATCTCAGGATCAAAAGCATCAGGGTAATGCAAGTGAGCTAATCCTTGGGGTGGACTTATATCAACCGGCATTGCATGGTACACCTTATTGAACCTGGCTGAAAACTGATGTATTGTCTCCCCTGGCTATCTTTTCAAATGTTCATACTCTTCTAGGATGAGAAATATATTTCCCATGATCACCCATCTATCTACGAAAACTTGCACAAATTGACGAAAATAGCTGATGCTTATAGCTGGAAGGTTCTTAAGCCAATATTTAACTTTACCTAGCAATGATAGGGCAAACATCCTAATATAGACATCGTCTTCTTCCACCTCAAACAGATCAAGAAAATCCTCAATATTTTGAATGTGTTTTTCAGTAGTGATCTTCACATTTTCTTCATCGAACCTAGGCAGATTATTGATGTAATTGGCAGGGAGGTCATGGAGAATAGGAGGCAAATCTAGAGGCTTGTATCAGTCTAGGATTTTCATAGGTATAGGAGGTAAAGCAACGGGCTTATAGCTAACTGGAATTTCAACAATGGCAAGAGATAAAGCACAAGTCTCATGTCTCACTGGGCTTTCTACAGGTGCATGAGTATGTACATGATCTACAATTTGGGGATTAGTCTCTTGATCTTCATCAATTTGCAGATGATCAATATAAACTTCAACAATATACTCTTGATTCAGATTGGAAAAATATAGGACATAATTACAGAGAAAACCAAAAATGTTTTGAATACATTTTGAGATTGAATACCTTCTCTTTACAGATTGCTTGGTCATGTTTCAGGTTCTTCCTCTAGTGGAGTCTTTGATTTGGCACTGTCTGGAGCTGATTGGAGTCACCAGGTGAAAGATTTCATCCTTCTCGTGTCTGGTCACTGTCCACCATTAGTGATCAGATCTGGAATTTGAAGTGCACTACTGGAGAAAGTTCCCCAGCTGAGTCACCATTTTGTTATCATTATGTAATTTTCCCAAGGTTGTGGAGGCAGTCACAAAGGAAACATCAAAACCTCTTTGAGTTAGGGATCTATCCCTCCAAGATTCAGAGAGGGATCTCTCTGTTAGATTTAGATTTGTTTGGAATAGGATATTAGGCTAGTTATGCAGAACATGATTTGTTTTTGATTTGAGGTGTTTGGCTGAAGGACTGCTTTAGAATCCCATTGGGCTATGGAGTCTGTGACAAGTTTGAAATCAAATGCATATCTATAAGGTATTTCCACAGGGCGAGTTAATGCAAACGTTGGATCCTTTTAAAGTAAAGTGGTGTACAATAGAAGTAGAGGAGATGATAAATCACAATAACAAAGCATTTAAGAATTTCATCATTGTAATATCAGAAGAAAACATTAAGATTTTTAAAAGATCGACACAAAGTATCAGAGATAAATTCTACGCTAAACCTCCTTTTAAAAATCAGGTAAAGAAAACATAATGATGACTGAGTAGAATCACATTCAATGAAGAAAGAAGACTTCACCAATTGTCAACACGCAAGAATCCTGTGAAAAAGTCCCTTTTATTGCTAGTGAATCTGAAAAATATTACAGAGAATAGATTTCCTGGGTGCAAGAATCAACCCCCCTTCACAATTGACTCATTACAATATATAAAAAAGACTCTCCCCAGGCTCAGGAGGTCTAATTCAACTACCTTGGTCAAAAATAGCAACAAATCCCCAAAAATATGGAATTGAGAATTTGGCCGAATCTGCTGAAAAAAGGGGTACACTCAGACATTTTTTATCCTCAGTAGTGACACTTATGCACAATCTGGAGGAGGTTATTGTATATGAACATGTTCTAGAAAAAAAACACCTTTTTGTTTCTCCAAATTCATCTCCAGCTCACCGAAACAGCTCCCGCGAAATCATGACTGAAACAAGAAAAATCAGAAATCTGAAAAATGAGGCTGAGAGATAGCTTCGATTCTCCCAAATGGTGGCACATATGAAAACAACGAGAGAGGTTTTTTTTCTTCATCCCGTTACGGAGAAAAACCTCTCTTGATTTTTCAAAATTCATTTTTTTTTTCCCGGAATCCTTCCTGGAAAAAGACTAGTCGAACTAACAAAAAAATGGTTTTTTCAGTTTTTGGGGTGAGCAGTTTTACAGGAGGGAAAGTGGTTTCCGAATCCCCTGAGGTGGTAAGTGGTATTGGGAGGGAGGGTACCAAATCACCAGGGGGTGACAAGTGTCCCTCCCAATACCATTTTTTCGGACCCCCTTGGTGTGATGTGACATGAGGGAGGGGGGTCCGGGATGTATGGGGAATATGTAGGGAGTTAATAACTTAGGATAGTTTTAAAGTTTGTTTTTATTTTTAGTTTTTTATGTTTTGTTTTATTATTTAATATATGTTTTATTTTAGTTACGTCTTATTTTATTATGTGTTTTTAATGCATATTTTTTATTTTTATTATATATTATATGTTTTTAAATTTTCTTTATTGTTTTAATTCATATGTTTTGTGTTTTATTTTTTTAATTTATGTTTTTATATGTTTTTTAATATTTTAATTACACAATTTAGTTTTTATTTGTATTTGTATTTTTTAATTGTTTTATATAGTCTATGTTTTATATATTTTAAATTTTCTTTTAGTTTAAAGTTTTATCTTAACCTAATTACTAACTTAATAAATTAATTAATCATTAATTTATTATTAACAAAACTAATCTAGTCTATTAATCTAACTACATTAATTTAATTAATATTACTTTATTACACTAATTAATGTTAAAAATTGCCACTAATAATTTATTATTAACTTAATGTTTTTTTTTATCATAAGTTTGTTTATTCATGCAGGGATAAAATTGGTGAAGGGGTGAAGAAATGAAGGGTGAGGGACTTAAAAGCGCAGTGGTGGATGAAGGATGCAACATGGTGATGAAGGATTGGGCGAAATGAATGGAGGGGGAAAAGGAATCAACCAAACCTCAGTAAGCCAGATGTCTTCATCGCAGGAGCATCGCCAAATAAGCAGTTGAAGAAACAATTTACCTATGATTATAGGACCCCAACATCTTCCAGCCACATGTTCATGACAACCTTCAACAAGCTAAGAAACACAACTTCTCCAACAAGGCAAGCAACTCATCAAGATGCAGATTCAACAAATGTTTTTCCCTCTCCTCTGGGCACTCAACGCAATGGATACCATTTCTTCCTAAGGAGGGAGGATTGATCCAGGTGGATATCGGTGGCCACCTACCTTTTCCAATTGGCTCAAAACAATTTTCTCGCAATTTTGGTAATTTACTATTTTTAGCAGTTTTTAACTTCCGGGGCCATTTTGAGGGCCTAAATGAAGGTTTTTTGGGATTGATATTCTCAATGATAGCCAAAGGCTCTAATTGAGCCACCTAAATGAATCTCCTCGATGATACCTTTCCAATGAGCTATTGTGTGCCCCAAGTGGATATCGTATGCCAAAGTTACGTCCCCGGGAAGTTGATACACCAAACTACCCAAAATGGGGTCCACAAAACGGTTGGCTTTTCATCTTCCAAAGTTAGGGTTTTGGATTTTATTTATGATAAAAAATCTTTTGGAGCCTCATTGTAAGGTCATCTCTTGCGAATGCGAGTAGCAAACACATCTCTCCTTAGAGATAATCTACCACCATTCTAGCGAGTCTTTCACTCTGTATTTTTACAGTCTTTGTACATTTTTTCTCATTAATAGAAAATTGTGTATTACCGTATCTCTGTGGTTATGGTTGCATCTATGATACATTTCTGTTATATTATTGGATATCTGCGATATCTCTGTGCATGTCTTTGTTATATCTCCACTCTCATTTCGTGCCAAAAATAATCTGGATCACTCAGAGTTTTAAGGTTGCAGGTGAGGCCCAAGGCATGAGTGAGACAACCCCATTTTGTCCTTTTTGACCGTGGCATGGAATATTTATCCCCACATATCCTATTTCCTTCCGGTAACAAGAAGTCTGATGGGGCACCTGTGCAGTGAAAATTCATCGTGCAGATGCTGTAAAATTACCTAGTGAGGAGGGCGGGTATAAGTGAAACACATGTCAGTTTTGGAAGAGATGCATGGCCTCCCAACCATTGCTACACCTAGAGTTGCATGAGCGACCGCAGATGAAAGTTTTCTACAAAAACTCACCACGTGTATGTGACAACCAATGATCGTGCTAAAAACAACCAGAGCTTGTTATACAAGGTGTCCGAGTTTCCAACAACGTGCTCAATTATTCGGGCACCCTATGAAAGAAAACAATGATTTACCACAACCTGATGACCGAATCTTACTCATGACCAAATGATTGAGACAAATGTGTCAGTTATGTTATGATTGGGTGTAGTTGGGTTTCTATTTTTGGTAAAATCTATTCAAAAAGTTGTCTGGGGAGGAAGTAACAAAATCCAAAATTCTAGGGGAAAGTAGTTCGAGGCATAGCATCCCAAGAGGGCGTGATTTTTCTATATATATTGTATCTTTTCAATGTAAGACAGGTTGGAAAAGTAGTGTCGACAGAGGACTCTTGAATGTAATCTTTGAATCTGAATAGAAATAACAATGCAGAGGTCATGAAGCTTTGACGAAGAGATTCTAATGGTTCTAATGGTGGTGGTTTGATGTATTGTGATCCTATCTATGTATGTACTTCTTGTTTGCTATAAATTAATGCATGTTCCCTTTGTTTAAATTGGAATGTTTGATGAGTTTAAAATTCACCGCGTGTTGCTTTAGACTCAGCCATCTAAACTCTGTTTTATCTTCTAAGTAAGTTATAATTCATCTTTAATGGTGCTTTGGTTTTCTTTATATCCTCTTTTCTTCCTCCATACACGACGCCATTTAAACTGAAAGACCATTTCCTATTTATCATTTATCCTCTCAAACTTTCTTTTAACAATGATTGATTTCTCTTGTTTTCAAGAGGTTGACTCTATAGCCCAAATTTTTTCATTTCCTTGCCAACGAAACCATAAACATTTCTCAAACATATAAACCTAGCCAAAAATCCAAAGTCATTATCTATCAGAGACTATGTCTCAGAGAGAGCCCTCTCTAGATTGGAAAGGCTAGTTTCCAGTCTTAAAGTTGGTCTGTAGGTTACCTTGGTAGTTTGTTGCTCTTCAGCCCAACAATTTACCAAGTGCTAGCACCACTGACCCAAATTTTATGAGCATACTGAAATGAATATAGATTATTATTATGCTTAACATAGAATAACATAGATATAGTAAAAATGACTTCTATAGATACATAGAATGGTGGTGACTTATCTCTGAGAAGAGATGTGATGACTGCGATCATTCACAATAAAATGAGTACAATGAGTCTCTGAAATAATTTTTACAATAAACGTGAATGCCAAAACCTTAGACATTCAAAAACCTAACCCTAGGAGATGAAGCGCCAAAATTCATGTGGGCCCCATTGGTGTAATCTAGTACATCAACTTCCCAGGGTTGTAATGTTTGCATACAATCTCCATTTTAGGTGCACAATAGCCCATAAATGGAAAGGTCTATTCTAGGACTACACATGTGGTGATCCCTAAAAACGTTGTTTAGGGCCTCAAAATGGTCCCGAAAGTCGGGGACCCGAAAACTAGGAAAAACCTGCCAAACTGGAAAACTGCCAAAATGAACCAGTTGGAATAGGCAGGAGGCCACCAACATCCATTTGGATTAGTTTAATTCATTGATGCATGTATTTATAAATTGATTGACTTCTATCACTTGTATTGACATTAGTTTTATTGTTCCTTTAACTAGTTGATGGGATATAATATTCCTTTGAGAATAATTTTGAGCTTGTAGAACTTTGTTCCTGAAGTGAGACCGAGTGTTTGTCTGCACTCAAACATATTCTCCCACCATAGTAAAAATTCTTAGTGCATGCATACACTACTATATTTGGGGTTGTTTTTTGTCATTTGAGTGACACTTGAAACACTAATTTTTTATTTTTATAAATCAATATAGTTTCTTAATGTTGCCCCTAAATGTTGTTAAGATGGTGTTGTTTAAATGATGTTCATGCTATCATTACAACAATGCCTTGAGCGTTCTTTCAAGATTTTTTTTTTTTTTTTTTAATTTTATTCTCTTGAATGCTAATATAATGATAGGTAGAAAACATCAACAATGTTTCTTAGTGACATATAGGATGTAATTTTAACATTGTGGTCACATATTTTATTTCCTTTACCTCTGGACACATGTATTTATAATGCCAACCAAAAATTGTTTTAAGGCTTCTACAATGACATTGACGAGTAAAGTATCGATTAGAACTATCTCTATAATGTCACTATGTATATAAACGATGATACAAACATTGGTGTATTGATGTTTGATTTTAAAAATAAAAAATTAGAAAATAAAACTACATTTCTATAGTTGAGTCTGAAGGTTTATGGGATGAAGGTCTGGGAACTAGATGGTAGATAAGGTATGGATATGCATCCTAGATTTAATGGTATGATTTCCTATCTAAATTGACTAACTTGTTATATATGCCTTATTTAGGGAAAATTTTAGCAATGAATAAGTGTGTGGCGAAGTCAGGGCCTGTATCATAAAGGTGGGGCCATCCAAAGGTCTCGTGGCCACAATATTCTAGCACCATGGTGAGTGCTGCGACTGGAGGTCGGCTAAGGAAATCAATGAATTGGTTGGTACTTCCTATTTTATAATTGATGTTGAGGTGGAACTACTGCCAATATGTGGACTACTTATGATGGTGGTCATTATGCAATTTACCTTGTGTCTGCATGAAATGCAATGGCTTATGATCAATGTGGATGACTGTCTCCTTCCCAATAATGTAATGTCTCCACTCACGACAGGCTTTCACAATGGAGTACATTTCTTTGTCATAAGTAGGGTACTTATGGACAACATCTGAGAGTGTTTCACTATGATAGGCCATGGGGTGGTCGTGTTGAGTGAGAATGATGCCCACAACATAGTATGAAGTATCTGCCTCAATCTCAAAAGGTTGTTGCAGGTCTGGTAATCAAAGTACTAGGGATGAGCACAAGCGTTGCTTCAAATCATCGAACACTTGTTGTTGGGACTATCCCCACACAAAGTTTTCCTTACCACCACACCTGGTTACTTGGCTAAGGGCCCATGCAATATGGGTGTTGGCACAGGGGTAGATCCAGGGTTCAGCTCCAAGAGCACAACAACAAGCCCTAGCTACTGGCCCTTTCAGTAGCACATGTGAAGCAGATGAAGTCTCACTCGAAGTAGCTATGAGGGGGTTGCAGGACAGAGATGTCTACAACCAAGGGGAATATCAAGTGAATCTAATACTAAACAATATAGCATGCATATATCACTCATCAGCTTAGATATATTCCACACATCTATTAGATCTACCACAATATTGCAATAATAGTGTATCAAATGGAAAGAACAGAGAATCAATCACACATAACACAAAATATACATGGTTCACCCTCTCTCTAAGGTTACGTGCATAGAATGGTGATTTATGATATATTAAGATGAAAGAATACAGTTCTGATTTGCGCTCTTAGATAACATATCTCTTTATTCTTCTTTCTATATCTCCCCTCCCTGCGCACCTAGCTGAAGATCTTACAATGCAAAAGGATCTCTTACTCAACACTTCTCTCCCACCCAATATTACTCACTCAATCACACAACAACAATAGTAACAATAATGAAAACTACGGGATCCAACCTATTTCCCTCCTATAGGTTCTTATTTTTACATTACAATCACTCACCAACATCCTTAGGTCGAAACCTAGGTGTAAAAACCCTAGATACCAAAACCCTAGGTCAACTTGACCCACATTTTCAGGGCTTCACCAGCTTGGCTTTCCTTCCTTCTCGCATGGTGCTCCAAAGCATCTAATGGTGGATTTTTCTTCTTGCTGAGTTGTCCATGATCCTTCTTTCTTTCTGATCTATCATCCTTGATCGCCTCGTCCAACGAATTTATTTCTTGGACTTCGCTCCACCTTTTCTTCTCTTTTTTTCACTTTGACCCAGTAACAATCACTGTGTCTTCAGAATCATCTCTCCTAAAGATAGGGAGCCTCATCTTGTCTGCCATAGATCTTCCTAGGGTTCCTAACTGAGTATGTGGTGGAATACTAGTGAAAGTGCTCTGAATGCTTTGGTATCTTGGACTACTTTGATCGCTTAATGTTACTGAATCAATATGAGGGATAATAATACTTACTTCAACAATATGCACAGTTCCTAAAGTTTCTGGCTCTTCCTGGCGAGGTTCTTCAGCTTTTTCTTCCTTTGCCCTAGTGGGTTATGAATGCTCTTTGTCCGTCAGATCTTCTTCTTCTCCACTGTAGAAACCCTCGTTGTTGTAGTTCTTCTTGAATAGGTTCACAAGATGAACTTCTATGAACACTCTCCCACTGCGCGTATGTCCAACCTCTGTGTCCCTGTCACTGTTCGAATTCCTGAACATTGTCTTTTTCAAATCCGACCAATCTACTATATATTCAATATGTTATTCTCATACAATAGCATCTTGATCCTCAACTTCAGAAAGTGTAAACATTTTCCTCTGGGTCCCTTGAAGAAATATCTCTCAACTTGGCTATATGAATCTACTCCATCAACAACAAACTCGGTGATGTACCCTCCAATGGTGCTATCAAACCAGTGCTCTACTGCTCTTGACACGACATTGTCAACTCTCTTGACCTTATTGATCAATGCTGATGTCCAAAATACAGGAGGTCCAGATCTGATCTCAAACTGGGTATCTTCTAACTTAGCTAACCATTCATATAGTTCCTGATGGATTCCTCCAAAGAATATCTCATGTATATTGGTAAAGATATAATTTTCTAGCCAATCCTCAATACTAAGATTAGGGTTCTTGTTCCGGGCTTCAGTGAAGTCCTTTTCTTGATCATCTATCCACTTTTGAATCTCTGTCTTTGATGGGAACCACCTTGACATTCCCTCACGAAGATTCCTGTCCCAACAATAGAACCATTTGTTGGCACAGGGGCAGACCCAGGGTTCAGCTCCAAGAGCACACCAACAAGCCCTAGCTATTGGCCCTTTCAGCACCACCTGCGAAGCAGATGAAGTCTCACCCGAAGTAACTATGAGGGGGTTGCAGGACAAAGATGTCTACAACCAAGGGGGATACCAAGTGGATCTAATAATAAACAACATAGCATGCATAGATCACTCATCAACTTAGATATATTTCACACATCTATCATATCTACCACGTTATTTCAATAACAGTGTATCAAATGGCAAGAATAGAGCATCAATCACACATAACACAAAATATACGTGGTTCACCCTCTCTCTAGGGATACGTCCACAGAACTGTGCTTTATGATATATTAAGATGAAAGAATACAGTTATGATCTGCACTCTTAGCTAGCAAATCTCTTTCTTCTTCTTTCTATATCTCCCCTTCCTGCACACCCAGCTGAAGATCTTACAATGCAGAAGGATCTCTTACTCAACAATTCTCTCCCACCCAATATTACTCACTCAATCACACAACAAAAATAGTAACAACAATGACAACTACTGGATCCAACCTCTTTCCCTCATGTAGGTTCTTATTTATACATTACAATAACTCACCGACATCCTTAGGTCAAAACCTAGGTGTCAAAACCCTAGATACCAAAACCCTAGGTGTATAAAACCCTAGGTCAACTTGACCCATGTTTTCAGGGCTTCGCTAGGCTGACTTTCCTTCCTTCTCACGCGGTGCTCCAAAGCATCTAATGGTGGTTTTTTCTTCTTGCTGAGTTGTCCATGATCCTTCTTTCTTGCTGATTTGTCATCCTCGATCTCCTCGTCCAATGAATTTATTTCTTGGACTTCGCTCCACCTTTTCTTCTCTTTTTTCTCACTTTGACCCATTAACAATCATTGTGTCTTCCGCGAAGTTCACATTTTTCCTTTTCTTCCTTCTTCTTTGCTTATTTCCATAACCAAGGGCCAACAATGGGAGAATCCCAACATGAACCTATGATAGAAATTGACAAGGCCCTAGAATCTCCGAAGCTTAGTGAGTGTGGTTGGGGATGGCCAGTCACAAACGACCTGAATCTTGGCTGGATCCATGATCCAGGTGGATATTGGTGGCCACCCACCTATTCCAAATAGCTTCTCTTGTTCGTTTTTAGTTCAACACGTTCTTCTATACTTATTTATACTTGTGGGTTCTACACTTCTAGGGCTATATTCCATATGGATACTGGTGGCCTCTCACCTAATCCAACTGGATTATTTTTTATGTTTTCATGTCAGCACATCTTATTGTACTTCCAGGTCCGTTTTGGAGCCCTAAACAATGTTTTTTTGGCTCGCCACAATCAAACTATAGACGAATTTAGAGTTTTATGGCATAATGTGTAGCTCTCTGAAATACCTTTCCAACGGGTTATCACACGCCTAAAACGGAGGTCATATCCAAATGTTACGACCCTAAGAAGTTGAGGTACCAACTTACCCATAGGAGCCCACATGAATTTTGACGTTTCACCTCCTAGGGTTAGGTTTTTGGATGTCTAGGGTTTTGGAATTCATGAGTAATATCAAAATGGCCTTTGGAGCCTCATTGTAATCATTCTACTTAGACAGATGCACGTA
>WSFP011443942.1:0-20324 GCA_009831015.1 Picea engelmannii | reverse complement strand
GATGAAAAACATATTTTACTTCTCAAAATATTTGGCAAGAAAAAAATTCTATATTTTGATATAAGGAGTGTGCCTTTGGACTTAGATATTCAATAAAAATATTTTACGCATGATTCTCTCATGGACTGGATAAAAAATCCTAAGAAATGTTCCCAAAAATGTTTTATTCTCTGGAAGACAATCATTTCTGCTTTCCCTGTAATTAGAAATTGGTTAATTTGGAAGGTTGGGAAAGGAAATCAAGTCCTCATTAGGAAAGAAACATGGACTGAATATGAAATCAATAACCTATTGTAAATACCCTTAATTCATTTCCAAAACAATAGAGGTAACTTCTTCTTAAATCAAATATGACTTGGAGATCCTCTCTTGAGACAAGGGAGATGGATGGCATTACAATAATTGGAGATCAATGAAGATATAACTCCCTTTTGGTCTACTTATATCTTGACACTCTAGAATGAATTCATTAAAATATCTGATCAACTCATCTAGTCCCAAATCCCATCATGAGGGTATAATCCAAAACTTGGATATCAATCTTCAGGATTCGACAACCGTGTGGACCCCCTCCATGGTGGGGCCAAAAAATATGCAAACATAAATCCCCTTCCAAGCCAAAAATTTTCATGTGGATCCTTCTGCAAAATAATGCCCCCACTTGGGACCACCTCCAATGTAGGAATTTCAACTGACCCAACAATTGCAGTCTTTGTAAAAGCAATGAAGAGACAAATCGACACATTTTTTTGGTATGTCACTTTTCTCACTTAGTTTAGGAAGAAGTAACTAGGTCCCTAAGTCTTCACATTCAATGGAAAGGTGGTATCTCAATAAAAAAATCCCTTAAACGATGGATCTTAAATCCATGATCCAAAGGTTTCAGGGGACACCCTATGATTGTGGCATGGGGGATTTGGATAACCCAAAACCATGCTTTGTTTGGTGATTCCTTCCCTTTTCCCACTATATGATCTGAAAATATTTTCTTTCCTTTCAAATTGTCCTTATAAATCCATGGCCATTCCCAAATCGCCATGTTCAACTCCTCTAATCCTTAGGGAATCTCCCAAGTATTTTTTTAATGGAGCAACACAAGGCCATCCTTCAATTGGAGGGGCTGGAGGGATTATCTTCTCCAATACATTTTATGTTTATTAATCTTTAGGGGTGGGTTTGGGTGCAAACAACCTTAGTGAATTAATGGCTCTCAATATGATCCTACACCTGGCTAGAAAGATAGTAATCTCAAAAATCCATATTTATGGTAGCTCTCTTCTCACGAACAATTGGACTAGTAGAACATCCTCCTTACAAAGCTATACTCTTCTTCTGATCTTTAGGGAAATCAAATGTATTACTCATTTTCTCACTCTCCTATCTTTTACTCATGTCTTCGGGGAGCAAAACACAAAGGACAACAGACTCTCCAAGGTTGGTGTGGAAATAGATAGGGGTCATGGAAAATATCAGAAAGTCCCCAAGATGGCCACCTAGACTTTCTTCTCATATCTTGGCTCCAAATATTATTAGTTATGTTCCATCAATTTTTTCTCTTCGCTTCCTTCATATCGGTCATTAACAAAACAATAGGAATTTTCAAAGTCATCCCATGACTAAACATTTTTTATATTGTTCTAAGCCTCTTAAGGCTAGTTGTTGACACAACATTAGGAATTCTCAAAGTCTTCAAGTGACATCATTTTTTTGTACTATTTAGAGCCTCTGAGAGGTATTTTTTTGTGATATGTCTGAATGTTATTTCAATGGACTCTATGAGATAAGTGTGCATGTAATATCTAGTTTTTTGGACTGTTTACAAGAATATTAAACTTTCTAAAAGAATCTTGGATGATCTTGTATCCCATGCATGGAAGGTATTAATTTTTTTTTAAACATTTTGGACCCCATTTTCTGAAGGGGAATATGGACTCTATAGTCATAGGAATTCCATAAGCATCTATAGTTGTGATTTTGTTATCTCAATAAAATTACTAGATTTTTTTCCTTGGGAAAAAAATTATGGATGCATAACACATTTTAATAAGTAAATTTTAATGTTTAGTTGATATCATCACTAAGATTCATATAAAATGCCCAAAGGGGTTGGATCCAATGGTGGAAAGCGAGGAGTTTTTCACCATTGGGCAACGTTCAATTCCAATGAGACCCACTTAACCTAGAGCCATGGGGACACTTTGAGGTAGTGGTCGAACGTGCGGTTGCACCCATAGATATTATACTAAATGATATTGTGACGAATGCAAACATGAGTGGAAGAAATCCCATCCCCATGTTCTTCAATTACAAAACTCAATTCTTACTAGAACATTAAGTTGAGGTCTGGGTTTCATTTGCTAGGCAACCCAAGTTCAATACCCTTACGATGTGTTTAGTTGAGAGGAGACACCCAAAAATCCAGCCATGTTAAGGGTTCGCGTGACCCAGGCCGAGTACGATCCTCATGTGATTTTGACAACTTAAATGCCCCTAGGTTGTAATTTGGTAACTAACCTTTAAAATGTTGACCCCGTAAGTGATAGAACAAACAATTTTTTTTAATTTTTAAATTCATTGTATACCTAATTAAATTTAGATTATTCAATATATAAAATTGAAATATGAATTTAGTTTCTACAAATAAATTTTACAACTATAATATATTGCATGTTGAACCTCTAAAAAAAACTTAAATAATTAAAATGAACATTTAGAGGGAAAATATCAGCAATAAAATGTTACTAACCTTTATTGGAACCAAAATAAGCCCATATTTCTTTTGAGTGATTCTCTGTTTGTGTTGAGAAAAGTGGTTCATTATTAATACTATTGTTGTCACTGGCTATAATTCCACCCTCTGAAATTCACAAACATATAAGAAATTTAAATCCACATTTCTAAACCAAAAAATAACAAGCAAAAAATATCACATAATATTTACCTCATCAAACTAAGATGTTGATCATCTATTTCTTAATGGAGTAGGACAAAAAAGTTAAAAAAAAAGGATGTGCCGCTTCTCCCTTACCTTAAAAAACTTATATTTAGATTTTCCACTACGTAGTTTGGGTCAACAATTTTTATTTGTGAAACACATTTGAAGAAAAAATGGTTCTAAATGAAAATAATATATAGGAAATAAATATTTTAGTATTTTTTTTTTTCTCTTTTACCATCAAAAGATGATAAGAAAAATGATTGTAATGTACTAAATGTAGTTAATTTAAGAAATTGTATTTGTTCTTTATGAAATAAGAAATGGAAATGATATAGGAATCATTTTTTTTCTTTTTAAAAGATTACAAGTTCAAATCTAAAAAGAGATAGATAAAATATGTATACCTCTATTCAAATCGATGGGAAATAAGTCTCATATATTAATTTTCATCTATATTTTAAAAGGAAAAATAAAACAACTAAAAAAATTTAACGTAATCACTTAATAAGATATTAATTGTTAAATTAAATCTTTAAAAAATATTTTAAAATGTAGGAAATAATAAAGAATGTAGAAGCGATTTGGGTCAAAGAAAGTTTTTTAAAAATAATTTTATTATGGATCGTAACTTTCTCCAAGTCTAGAATATATTTTTAAACAAATAAGGATAAATTTTTACAGTAAACAATTGAATATGACATTTTCAATCAATGATATGACACATGGTTTTTTATGGTCTTCTTTTGATCTCGAAAAAAAACTATGAAAATAGTTTATCTTTCCTTATATGGTTTTTATAGTATTTGACGACTATGCTCATATCATATAGTCATTTTCGAAAATAAATTAAAAGAATAAAAGATTATGTTTATGAATGTATTAAAAGCACTGAAAGGGCCATTCCATTTTAAACATCATTTTTAATGAGAGATACATGTACAAAATATTATTTTATAAGTCATTATTGGAAATTTAATAAATCTTGATTTTGAGGATATTTTTTATAACTGACCATGAATATGTCACAAATATGTATCTAAGAAATCATTTTGTAGGGTTATAAAGTGGGATAGTTAATAAATATGATAATAATAATGCATAATTAACATTTAAGGAAGAAGAGTTGGAGAGAACAGAGAATATTACAAGTTTTATTTTTAATTTTGTTTTTTTTTGTTAGTTTGTTTGTGACAAACTGCAATTTAGGAGGTATCTAAGTTGTTAAAATTACCGTGATTTGGGGCATCTAAATTGTCAAAATCATCGTGACTTGAGGGCATCTAAGTTGTCAAAAACATCCAGGGATCGCACTCGGTCTGAGTCACACCAACTCTTAACATGGATGGATTTTTTTGTCCCCGCATATTTCGAACGGGTGACTTTAACATCACAGAGTACCTTAACAACACACTCAATCACCAACTATCCTACACCTAAAAGACTTTTTGAATTAAATATTCATTTGTGTTGAAAACTTCTTTTTATTTTTTAATATTTTCATTAAAACTTGTTTGAAAATGATTTTTACTTTTATCTTAAGTATATCAAAACATTAGCATCACTTTGTTAACCACAAAATTAAAGATTCTATTCCATTCAAATAAGTTAACCACAAAATTAAAGATTCTATTCCATTCAAATATGATATAATGTTAAATATTTTTATTATTTTAAAAAATATTTCTCACTAATTCATATATTTTATCAATTTTATGTAGAAAATTTTTAGGAGTCACATTCAATTATTAGATTGTATGCACCAATAATTAGCCATTTTTATTAAAATATGTTTTTTATAACGATTTTTTTTCAAAATACTTTCGGGCTTTTGTTAGATTGTATGCACCAATAATTAGCCATTTTTATTAAAAGATGCTCTTCATAACGAATTTGTTTCAAAATACTTTCCGCCTTCATATTAAATTCATGAACATAACAAAACTTCGTCACCAAATAATGAATAAAATAAATGAATAGAAGATTATTTGTACATATTGTGTGAGATTTCTACTGATCATGTTGAATATTTTCATTAAGTTACGTGGTATTAATTAGTTGGTATATATATATATATATATATATATATATATATATATATATATATATATATATCAAGTAATTTATAGATATATAATTAATTTGAATCATATAGTATGAAAATTAATTATATAAAATTTGAAGCATTTAATTATAGAAAAAAACCAATAAAAGTAACTTTGTTAATAAAAGGTTTTGAATAAGTTAGTCATTTAATGTTCTTTAATAAACAAAAAATATTTTTAAAACAAAAGAAGGTTGAATGTTGTTGTCCATGATTTTTTTTGTAAATAATTTACCTGAAAAAGTAGGGATAGATGGGTAGTTGAATATTTTCTTTTTTTTATTTTTAGATTTTTTCAACTCTCTAATAACATGAAAGATTTTTTTGGGAAATATCTCTTAGTCATTCAATAAAAAAACAATGATAATGGCTTACTTCTTATCATTTGGTTGTTATGATGGATTACCAATATATTTATGGGAATATGTTCTTTCGTAAGTTATCACTCCATAATTAAAATGTAAATTTATTAAAAGATTATCATATCCGCAGTTCCAGTGGGGATAGTCACTGGGACAGGCAAGAGGACAGCCAGGGGTAGACAGTGCCACATGACCCATTTGGGGAGTACTAGAGAGATTATTTGGAAATGGAACCAGAGTTCCATGTGGACATGAGTTTTCTAGATTATTGTTCGATCAAGTATCGAAATAGGCCAAGGGAGGCACAGAGGGGCAATGTACAAACTCAGAACATGGACTTCATTAAGAAAGTGGGAAAGTTGAATATTCCTACTTTCAATGCGTCATCTTAATGGTCATCTCAGGAATGGGTACATAAACTTGACATATATTTTAAGCTCAACTCAATGATGGAGTCATAAGCTATTAGCTTCACCACCTTGCACTTGGATGGGGAGGCCCATGAGTGGTGGTATCATTGGCTAGTGACCTTGGGTCACAACCGTATTAATTCATATTTGGAGTTCAATGAGAGGTTGATGGAGAGGTTTGACAACACGGATCCAAAAATCCATTTCATTTTAGGGATCTAACATGGTTGAGACATATAGGGTCAGTCGAGGCCTTCATCATAGAGTTCCAGCAGAAGGAAGTGGTCGTATTAGATATTTTAGAGCACGAATTTGTGATGTTGTTCTTTGAGGTGTTGAAAAATCCATTAAGGGGTTGGGTTAAGGCTTTCAAGCCTCATACCCTATAGGAGGCCATTGTGTGCACTAGAGATATGGAGGACTCAATGTTGAAACCAAAAACATTTACCAAACCCTTTGTGCCACAGAGAGACAAGGATTAGAGGAATCCTTAGAGGGATTGGAAGGGTAAGCCCATGTTGGATGATGACACCAGAAGAGAGTTGATGAGGAATAATCTTTTCTTCTCTTGTAGAGACCCTTGGGTCCTAGGGAATCAATGCATGGGAAAGGGACAGATCCACTATATTGAGGTGGAATCAAGAAGTGAGGAGGAGGATGAGGAGATCGGGGCACATGAAGACTATGAATCATAGGATGAGCCTACACATGATCCTTAGTGGCATCCGAAGAAACCTAAGACACAAGCAGAGGCACAACTAAAGGAGGAGATAAAACCTCATAGAGAGGTGAAAGGAGGGACCATAGAAAACCTTTCCGATGTACCCAAGTGCAACACTCTCAGGCTCAAGGGCCTTATACAAGGGAAACACATGAAAACTTTAGTAGATGGTGGGGCCACCCAGAATTTCATCGATGCATCCTTAGTAGCCCAGATGGGGTTAAGAATTAAGATGTTTGAGGGGTTCACCATGGCCATGGAAGATGGATATACTATGACATGCCTGGATATGGTTCTCTACCTAGAGGTCAAGCTAAGAAACTACACCCTGGCAGATACATTTTACATAGTTGACCTGTTAGATACAAATGCAGTGTTGGGGGTAGAGTGGATATAATCATTGGGAGAGATTGGGTTCAACTATCAAATGTTGACCATGAGAGATGACAATGAGTCAAGAGTAGTATTGAGAGGTATGTCTACAAGAGCACCAAGAGAAATATCAACAAAGAGGATGGAGCAGATCTTCCACCAAGGTGATGTAGTGTATGCAACAAAGTGTGTGATCACCACCTAGAAGCATTTAGAGGGTAGAGAGAATTACCATCCATAGATCAAATAGCTTATGAGCTAGTGTTTGGGATGATACCACCAAAGAGGCCACCTAACAGGGGGTTTGAGAACATATTGAGTTGGAGGTGAGGGATACAATTGTGATCACCATTCCCTATAGACACCCAAAGAGATTCAGGATGAGATCGAGAAAGAAATCAAGGAATTTCTTTTGATGGTACACATCAGGCCCAGCACGAGTCCTTTTTATTTTTCATTTGTACTGGTACTGAAGAAACATGGCACATTGAGGATGTTCATAGACTAAAGAGCCTTTAATAAAGAAACGATAAAAAACATGTACCCCATTTTGTGCATAGATGAGTTGATGGACGAGCTACATGGGGCGGTTTTTTTCACCAAAATTGATCTACGGTTAGGATATCATCAGATCAACCTCAGAGAGAAGGCCATAGAGAAGATAGCTTTAAGATGACATTTTGGGCACTTTGAATTTTCAGTCATGTTGTTTGGGTTAACCAACGCACCAACCACCTTTCAATCTTGCAAGAATCCAATCTTTAGAGGTCAACTAAGGAAGTAACTTTTGGTATTATTTGATGATATTTTGATTTACAATAGGACATGGGTTGTGCATTTGGAACACTTGGAGGAGGTCTTGGGCATTATGCAGGAACAATCATTATATTCCAAGGAGTCCAAGTGTGAGTTCAAAATGACAGATCTATTACACTTGGGTAATATCATCAGTGGGTATGGAGTACGTGTTCATCAAGAGAATATCAAGGCCATTATGGATTGGAAAACACCCAAGACCCTCACAAAGCTGAAGGGATTCTTTGGGTTATGCAGTTACTACACACAGTTTGTCAGGGGCTTTTCATATTTGGGAGCACCACTCACAAATCTAACCAAGAAGGGTGATTTTCAGTGGATGGATGAGTCACAACAAACTTTTGAAAAAATGAAGGAGGTTATGAGCACATGCCCTATTCTATCCCTTCCGGATTTTTCTCGATTGTTTTTGTTAGAGTACAACACATTAGGGGTGGGGATTGGAGCAGTTTTGATGCAGGAGGGCCATCCCATTGTGTTCGATAGAAGGAATCTCAACGAGTTAGTAAGAAGATATTCAATTTACAACAAGCAAATTCTAGAAATCATGCACGCCTTAACCAAATTCAAGAAGTATCTAGTGGGTAGCAAGCTTGTAGTGAAGACTGATCACAATAGTCTCAAGTATTTCCTGGATCAAAAATAGATTAGTGAGAGACAACAGAAGTGGGTCTCGAAGATCCAAGCCTTTGACTTTGACATTGAGTATGTTAAAGGAAAAATTAATGTCGTAGTAGATGCTTTGTCTAGGAGGCTAGGAGGTCGTTCAATGATCGATATTTGCATAGACTAGAAGGCACATTTGTTGGTGGAGTACTCCAAAAACAAGTTTGCTTGTGAGGCATTGGATGGATAGGTAGTTGATGATATACACTGGGTGTTAGATCATGTCATTTTATATAAGGACCAGATCTACTTAGTTCCAGAATCTACCTTAAAAGGGAAGGTTCTGAAGGTTTGTCATGATTTACCTACAAACAGGCACCAAGGATTATTCAAAACATGCCGATAGATCAGGGAGAGATTCTCATGGAAGGGTCTCAAGGATGATGTACTAAAGCAAATTCGAGATTTCACAACTTGTCAATAGAAAACATCTGAGTAGACACACTCCATGGGGTTTCCTCAGCCTCTACCCATTCCAGAGAAGAAATGGGAGAGCATTTTTATGGACTTCATTACAGGACTTCCTCAAGTGTAGGGTAGGGACTGTATATTTGTAGTCGTCATGATTACCAAATTTTCACACTTATTTTCCATACGAACTGACTACAATGATGTACAGTGATGCAGGACCATCTCAAGTGAGCCAACGTGGAAGCAAAAGGCAGCTGGACAAGTGCCAGCACAAATTTTGAAATCACCTTGAAGTTGATGTGCAATCTTAAATGAAGTCATTAAGAAGAGGCGCACTTGTAAAATGTAAACAGACCTTGAGAAATTTTCTCTTGTCCTTATTAGGTAGAAGGCATTTATGGTAGTTAATGTAAAGTAGATAGAATTAAATTCTAGATTAGACAATTTTAGAGTGCAAGAGGGAAACAGGATATAGACACCCTCATTGTGTATTGTAACATTAGTGTATGAAGAGCATAGAGAAGAACAAAGAGTTGTGTAGCAGACTCCATGTATAGAAGTTTTGAATTAATATAAAGAAAGCTTCGATTCAGATTCATGGTGTTCATATATTCTCTGTGTATGCATCTTTGAATGTTATGATCTTAAATGTTTTTCTCTTTCTGTCATGCAATTTCTTTTATGTTATGTATGAATGATTTCTTGTTGAATGTCTGAAATCTGAAAGGAAAGGGTAATGGAATGAGTTTCAATTGTTTCTCTATCTGAGCAAGAGTTCCTGCCAGGAGTGCATTTGAATTGTCCGCAAGGAGTGCGCCGACAAGGTGTTCAGAGGTTTGTCTTTGATAGCTTAGAAGAGAAAGATTTTGTTCTCATATTCATAGAAGTGCAGTGGCACAGGAGCCGTGCAAGGAGTGCACAGGCCAGGTGAAGTCTTAAGGTTACTAGCCGATCAAGAGAAGTTAGAGACTGTTGTTGCAGGAGTGCGCAGGGTTGAAGGGATTCAAGCACTTGAAAGTGTTTGAAAATCTACTGCAAGGAGTGTGTGCAGGGATTTTTTTCTGAAAAGTTCAGAGTTTGAAAAAGTTTGAAAGAATTCGAAGCCTTCGAAGTGGCCGAAGGAAAGCGTAGCAACGAAGGACCGTAGGAGGATGAGTTCTCAGAGGAAGATATGGACAGTCGAAATTCTCAGTGGAGAATCGGCAAAGTCCCGTGAGTCGTCAGATCTCACAGAGAAGCGGGGGAGTTACGGCTGAAGCGTCAAAGGGTTCTAAGCTCAGAAGGAGTAGGACCGTAGATCCGAGCCATAAGGGACGTTGTATTTACACATGGATATTTGTATCAGGTGTTTGTGGGTGGAAGTCCCGTAAACATGTCAACGAGAATCGTGATATCACAAAACAAGAAATCTCAAAGACTAAGAGAGTAGTGTGGGGCTACAAGAGCCAGGGAGGTGGACAGGTGGCACACCATTGACACTGAGTCAAACTCTGTTGACAGGTTTCGGAGTTTCACAGGGTGAAGTCCCGAACCTTTTTCATTAGGATTTGTGATATTTCGAAGTCTGAAGTCCCGATAGAAGTGGGGAGGCATTGAAAAGTCAATCGCGTGAGTGTATCGGAGTTTCGACAAATAGGGATTCAGGAGTCGGGGAGACAATTTCCACGACATTGCGATCGCCAAAATCGTAATAGGGAAAATCACGAAAGGAAAAAGGAAGGGTCAGCGTTGACTGTATCGAGATTCAGGGATTCAAGACACCAAAACTTGACCACTGGATTTGCGAAGTTGCGAAGTCCGATCTCCCAAGTGTAAAGAGGTGATCCTGTGAGAGTTTTTTGTAGTTGCAGATTTCCTGATAGGGAAATAGAAGAGTCATTTAGAGTTCTTCGGGCCAGTGGTAAAGGAAATATCCTGTGTCGACGTGGACCTTTCGACCTACGGGTTGTGGAGGGAGTGTGCGTTGACGTCAAGTTGCTATCAGATCTCAGAAAGGTTCTTTTCTTTTTGTAGCAAGGAAAAAGAAGAATTCATCATGCCGCCAAGAAGAAGGGATAGACAATCACCCGATCCACCAGAGGATAGGGAAATACCGAGAAGAAGAAGTAGGTAGATGACAGATCCAACCATGGAGAAAGAAATGTGTGATCTACGAGCCATACTCAAAGACATGGAGACAGCACAAAGACGCACAGTCAGTGCTGGGGATCTCAATGATTCCGAGAGTGAAATTGAGGCTAAACATGGAGAAGAAGTCACAATGGAAGATGCAACAAACGAACGTTTGATCAGAGCTATTGCAAGGATGGGTGCAAGAGAAAAGATGGACATTCCATTTTATGAGGGGAACTTGGATGTAGTGGAGCTTCTAGACTGGATTAGAGCCCTAGACACATACTTTGACTATGATGATGTCGAAGAGGACAAGAAAGTCAAGCATGCTATCACAAGATTGAAAGGACATGCAACATTGTGGTGGGATGAACTACAAGTTGATAGACAGTGCAAAGGCAAGAAGAAGATCAAAAGATGGGATAGAATGATCACGAAGATGAAGGCAAAATTCATCCCCAGAGATTATCAAATTACTCTATTCAGGAGGATGCAGAACCTGAGGCAAAAGAAAATGACAGTAAAAGAATACACTGAAGAATTCTATAAGTTGAACATCAGGGCAGGTCATCGGGAG
Organism: Picea engelmannii; assembly: GCA_009831015.1. NCBI lineage: Eukaryota > Viridiplantae > Streptophyta > Pinopsida > Pinales > Pinaceae > Picea > Picea engelmannii. Next base: position 8,838 of record WSFP011443942.1, on the reverse strand, counting down.
AGTGATGATGAATAAGTAGCCAGATACATGAATGGTCTGAGATACGACATTTAGGATGAGATGAGCATGGTAACCATCCGAATGGTGGAAGATGCTTATTAGATGGCTTTGAAAGATGAAGAGAAGCTGAGCCGAAAGAAGGGTCATAGAGGCCGAGGCAGAAGTCATCCCAGAGGCAAATCAGTTGCCCAGGACAAATATCAGAAGCCTGAAGAAGATTGGAAGAAGACTCAGACTCGAACTGAAAGAGGTGGAACCTCACAGCAAGGGCAACATACTGAACAAAGAGGAGATTATACTGACAACAACACTTTTCCTCATACTAGAGGTAGAGGAAGAGGAAGAGGTGGAGTAATAACCTACTTCACATGTGGAAAAAATGGGCACAAGTCTTACGAGTGTCCAGATAAAAATAAAGAAAGTGGAGAAGCTCACATCGCCGAGACACAGAGGCGAGATGTTGAGGCAGAAGATGTTGAAGGCGGAAGATTGTGATGATGCGGAAAGTCCTTTTGACACTAGATAAGGAGGTGGAGAGTTCAGTCCAAAGGACCAGACTTTTTCAGACTACTTGCAAGACCAAGGACAGGGTGTGCAAGGTCATCGTGGATAGTGGTAGCACAAATAATATCGTTTCTACAGAGATGGTAGAAAAGCTGGAGCTGGAGACGATTGATCATCCAAGCCCATATAGAGTTTCGTGGCTACAAAAAGGACATTAGGTAACTGTAACTAAACAATGTTTAGTTGAATTTAAGATAGGAGGATATAATGATAAGATATTGTGTGACGTCATTCCTATGGATGTTTGTCATCTATTGCTGGGTTGACCATGGCAATATGACAGAAATGTGATTCATGATGGGAGAATGAACACATACACCCTAGAGAAGAGTGGGAGGACTCACACGTTGCTTCCAATTAAGGATAAGGAGGTGAAAGCGGAAGTAAGAAACACTGTACTTCTCATGAGTGGGAAGGAACTTCTTACAGAGGTTAAGAAGAAGGAAGAACCACAATTCATTGTGGTCAGAAATCCTAGAATTGTCTTGACCAGCACAAGGGTAGATGATTTACCAGAAGAATTTCAGGAACTGCTGGAAGAGTTCACTGACATAGTAGTGGACAAATTACCTCGTTCATTGCCACTGATCAGAAGTGTGAGTCATCACATTGATCTCATACCAGGAGCCAGTTTTCCAAACAAAGCTGCGTATAGATTGACGCCGCAAGAGAATGAATAGGTTAAAAGGCAAGTCCAGGATTTGTTGGACAAAGGTTTGGTTAGGGAAAGCTTGAGTCCATATGTATTCTAACAGTACTCAGTCCAAAGAAAGATGGAGGCTGGAGGATGTGTACTGATTCGAGGGCGATTAATAAGATAACCATCAGGTACAGATTTCCATTGCCAAGGATGGATGATCTAATGGATTGCTTGAGTGGAGAAAAGTATTTTTCAAAGATTGATTTGAAAAGAAGTTATCACCAGATCCGCATGAGAGAAGGTGATGAGTGGAAGACAACATTCAAAACCAATGAAGGATTGTATGAATGGCTTGTTATGTCATTTGGCTTGAAAATTGCATCGAGTACCTTCATGAGGTTGATGAATGAAGTCCTGAGGGAGATCATCGGAAAATTTGTCATTGTGTATTTAGATGACATATCGGTTTTCAGTAAAACAGTGGCAGAGCATCTTAAGCATTTGACTATAGGGATGATTTTAAGAATGGAAATTTATTTTAAAATGTAGAAATCTTGGTGAATATTACTTATCCTTCATATGTCAACTATAAATCTTTGGCAATATTTTTTAAAAAATATTCAAATTTATAAGTATTTTATATAGTTTTTATAAAATTTTGGCGATTTTTAAGGTAAAATCATTTTATACTATAGAATTTGGGCGAATCATTTTTAAAATAGAGAATCGCGTTTTTGGAAAAACCATGGAAAATTAGCCCATGAGAGAAATTTATCCCCTAAAATCATCCTTGTTTGACTACAATGATGCAGAAGTTACCCCAAGAGAAGTTGTTGATAAACATGAAGAAATCCTCATTCATCTAGACAGAGCTCATTTACTTGGGATTTGTTATTTTGGCAAATGAGTTGAGGATGAATCCAGATAAGGTGGAGGTAATCAAGAATTGGCCATCACCAAAGAATGTCTTTGAGGTGAGAAGTTTTAATGGATTGGCTAGTTTCTATCGAAAATTCATCAGGAATTTCAGTGGAATTAGTGCACCGATGATGGACACAGTGAAGAAAAGACACAAGTCTTTTCATTGGACTGAAGAAGCTAAAAATAGTTTTAATATGTTGAAGAGGAACATCACGGAACAACCAATTTTGGTGTTGCCACATTTCCAAAAGACATTTCAAGTGAAATGCAATGCAAGTGGATTTGCGATAGGGGCAGTCTTGAGTCAGGAAGATAGGCCGATAGCATACTTCAGCAAGAAGCTGAATGAAGAGAAAGTGAAGTACTCCACTTATGATAAGGAGTTATATGCTATCATACAGGCATTGAAGAAATGGAGACATTACTTGATCCTGAAAGAATTTGTCTTATACAGTGACAATCATGCACTACAGTTTGTGACTCAACAACAAAAGTTGAATCAAAGACATGTCAAATGGGTTGAGTATATGGAAAATTTTACTTTTGTGATAAAACATATTTCTGGTACTACTAACAAAGTCTTTGATGCTTTGAGCAGGAAGTGTTTGTTGTTGCAGGAGTTCAAAGTCAAAATGTTAGGTTTTGATGATCTCAGGGACATGTACAAGGATAATCAAGATTTTAAGGAAGCGTATGAAGTAGCTGAGAATCCAATTCTAAGAGACAGAACCCAATGGGTAGAGTACATGATCCAGGAAGGATTACTATTTAAGGGTAATAAACTATGTATTCTGAAATGCTCCATGAGGGAGAATTTGCTAAAGGAGAAACACAGTGGAGGATTGGTAGGGCACTTTGGTCACGACAAGATGTTTGCAAAACTGAATGATTCATATTTTTGGCCAGGAATGCGAGGAGATGTCAAGAGATTCGTGGATAGATGCAGAATTTGCCAGCATTCAAAGGGAAGAAAACAAAATGCGGGGTTTTATCAACCATTGCCCATACCAGAGAGGTCGTGGGATGCAATCAGCATGGATTTCATATTGGGGTTGCCAAGAACACAAAGAGGTTCCGACTCAATATTTGTGGTGGTGGATAGGTTTTCCAAGATGGCACACTTCATTCCATGTTCGAAGACCAGTGAGGCAACTCACATTGCAAATCTGATTTTCAAAGAAGTCATTCGACTTCAAGGCTTACCAAGAAGCATAGTTTTGAATCGAGATACAAAGTTCATAGGGAACTTTTGGAGGACCTTATGGAAGAAGTTGGGGACTAACTTATCATTTAGTTCGGCTTATCATCCTCGGACGGATGGAAAGACAAAAGTAGTGAACAAAAGTTTGGGAGACTTGCTAAGAAGCTTGGTGATAGAAAACCACAGCCAGTGGGACAACATATTACCACAGGCAGAATTTGCTTATAACAACTCAGTTAATAGAAGCACAGGGCAAAGTCCATTTCAGGTTGTCTATGGCATGCATCCGAGATGAATTTTTGAATTGAGGGATTCAGAACAGACTGCAACTAGGAGTGCTAGTGCAGAAGAATTCACACAGGCGATGAAGGAACTTCACAGCCAGGTGAAGGAGCGATTACAGAATTCAAACCAAGAGTATAAGCGTAGGTAATATCAACATAGAAGACAACTTCAATTTGAGGTTGGTGATTTGATTTTGGCACATTTGAGGAAGGAAAGGTTCCCAAGAGGAACATATAATAAGCTGAAGATGAAGAAAATCGGACCATGTAAGGTCTTGAAGAAAATTGGGGCGAATTCTTACGAGATTGAATTACCCGATGGGATCAAAATTTATCCGATATTCAATATCTCATATTTGTACCCATATAAATCCGAGGAAATAGGGATAGGAGATGAACAACTAGTGATCTAGTGGACGAAGCAGATGCCAATTGCAGATAAGTCGCAGATGGAGCGAATACTGGACAAAAGAGTGAGCAAGAAAACCAGGCGGAAGCAATACTTTGAGTATCTGGTCAAATGGAAGGACCATCCAGTTGAAGATGCCAGCTGGGAGAACGAAGCAGAGATACAGAAGCATGGACAAACCATGCACGAACTCATGGACAGGAGCCCATGAAAATTTTCAAGCCAGGGAGTATGATGCAGGAGCATCTCAAGCAAGCCAGCGCAGAAGCAAAAGGCAGCTGGACAAGTGCCAGTGCAAATTTTGAAATCACATTGAAGTTGATGTGCAATCTTAAATGAATTCATTAAGAAGAGGTGCACTTGTAAAATGTAAATGGACCTTGAGAAATTTGCTCTCGTCCTTAGTAGGTAGAAGGCATTTATGGTAGTTAATGTAAAGTAGATAGAATTCAATTCTAGATTAGACAGTTTTAGAGTGCAAGAGGGAAACGAGATATAGACACCCTCATTGTGTATTGTAACATTAGTGTATGAAGAGCATAGAGAAGAAGAAGAGATTTGTGTAGCAGACTCCATGTATAGAAGTTCTGAATTAATACAAAGAAAGCTATGATTCAGAGTCATGGTGTTCATATATTCTCTGTGTATGCATCTTTGAATGTTATGCTCTTGAATGTTTTGCTCTTTCTGTCATGCAATTGCTTTTATGCTATGTATGAATGATTTCTTGTTGAATGTCTGAAATCTGAGAGCAAAGGGTAATGGAATGAGTTTCAATTGTTTCTCTATCTGAGCAAGAGTTATTGTAAGGAGTGCAGTTGAATTGTCTGCAAGGAGTGCGTCGACAAGGTGTTCAGAGGTTTGTCTTTGATAGCTTAGAAGAGAAATATTTTGTTCTCATATTCACAGAAGTGCAGTGGCACAAGAGCCATGCAAGGAGTGCGCAGGCCAAGTGAAGTCTCAGAGTTACGAGCCGATCAAGAGAAGTTAGAGACTATTGTTGCAGGAGTGCGCAAGGTCGAAGGGATTCAAGCACTTGAAAGTGTTTGAAAATATGCCGCAAGGAGTGCGTGCAGGGATTTTTTTCTGAAAAGTTCAGTGTTGGAAAAAGTTCGAAAGAATTCGAAACCTTCAAAGTGGCCGAAGGAAAGCGTAGCAACGAAAGACCACAGGAGGGTGAGTTCTCAGAGGAAGAGACGGACGATCAAAATTCTCGGTGGAGAATCCGCGAAGTCTCGTGAGTCGTCAGATCTCATAGAGAAGCAGGGGAGTTACATCGGAAGCGTCGGAGGGTTCTAAGCTCAGAAGGAGTAGGACCGTAGATCCGAGCCATAAGGGCCATTAGATTTACACATGGATATTTGTATCAATTTTTCGTGGGTGGAAGTCCCGTAAACTTGGCAATGGGAATCGCAATATCATGAAATGCGAAATCTCAAAGACTTAGAGAGCTATGTGGGGCCACAAGAGCCAGCGAGGTGGATAGGTGGCGCACCATTGACACATAGTCAAACTTCATTGATAGGTTTCAGAGTTTTGCGGGGTGAAGTCCCGAACCTTTTGCATTAGGATTTGCAATATTGCGAAGTCAGAAGTCCCGACAGAAGTGGGGAGGCATTGAAAAGTCAACCGCGTGAGTGTATCGGAGTTTCGGCAAATCGGGATTCGGGAGTCGAGGAGACAAGTTCCACGACATCGCGATCGCCAAAATCACAATAGGGAAAATCCTGAAAGGAAAAAGGAAAGGTCAGCGCTGACTGTATCGGGATTCAGGGGTTCGAGAGACCAATGCTGGACCACTGGATTGGCAAAGTTGCGAAGTCCGATCTCCCAAGTGTAAAGAGGGGATCCCGTGAGAGTTTGTTGTGGGTGCAGATTTCCCGATAGGGAAATAGAAGAGCCATTTAGAGTTCTTCGGGCCAATGGTAAAGGAAAGATCCTATGTGGACATGGACCTTCTGACCTGCAGGTTGTGGAGGGAGCATGTGTTGACGTCATACAGGTAGTAGAGATATTTTTTAGAGAGGTTTTCTGATTGCACAGTTTACCTAGGCAGATAGTCATTGATAAATATGGGCGCTTCATCAACGTATTTTGGTAGGAGCTCTTCAGGTTGATGGGAAAAAATTTAGCCACGAGTACAAGCTACCACATGTAGATAGATGGACAAACAAAGATCATCAAAAAATGGGTGGAGGGGTATCTGAGGAATTATGTGGGGGGAAGAAGCACACATGGGTGAGATGGTTGCACATGGGTGAGTACTACTACAACATAACTTACCACATGTCTATCATGATGTCACAATTTATAACATTGTATGGATACAATGCACCCTCTTTTGTGGAGACTGTGTTTGGGGATAGGAGGGTCCCGAGGGCCAAAGACTGAATTGAGGAGATACATATGATTCTACGGGAAGTGAAGGAGAACATGCAGGTATCTCAAAACCAACAAAATATCTATGTATATAGGAAGAGGATAGAGCACACTTTTGAGATAGGGGACTTGCTTTTTCTGTGATTACATTTGTACAGATAGTATTTGTTGAAGACGAGCGAGGCAGAGAAGTTGAAGCCTAGGTTCTATGGTCTATACAGAGTCATCAAGAAGGTAGGAAAAGTGGCCTACGAGATAGATCTATCGAAGGATAGCAATATACACAACATGTTCCACGTTTCTTTCCTTAAAAAGGAAGTGGGGCAACATGTGTCCATTTCAGAGGAGCTACCACCCTTGGATGAGGAGGGATAGTTGGAGTTAGTGTTTAAGGAGGTGCTAGAGAGGAGAGATCATAGGTTGAGGAGCAGGGTCATCAAGAAGTATTTGGTCAGATGGAGGGGACTTCCAGTGGAGGATGACACATGGGAGGGAGAGAATATGTTGCAACACCCATGATTGATGTTGCTTGAGGACAAGAAATATTGAGAAGGAAGGTTTGTGATGTCTCGTTCTCAATAATAGCATCAGGAGGGAGTGACTTAGTATTTTATTTATTATTGTAGACTATAGTCATGAAAAAATGGGAAGAAAGAGAGAAATAAGGGTGAATAAATTTTTAAACAATGAATTGAGCCAAAAAGCATAGGAAAAGTCACTTAAGCCAAAGTCAATGAACAAATAGAAGAAAAATGTGTTAAGGGGGTACTTAATTGTTTATTCACATTTGATTTAGGAGGAAAGGAACCTAGATTAAGTGATGCCAACAAAAAATTAGATCGGAGAGGTATGGAAAGAGGAATTCGACCTAATTACTCATTATGTTATGATTTTGATTTGAGAGTAGGTTCCAGAGTAGGAAGTCGACCTCTTGATAGTTTTGTGGATTTCTGGAGGAAACCACCACCCCTATCAATTTTGGTGTTGGACGACACACCCTAGCCTATCAAAGATACCATCCATGTATTTCATCGTGCCAGATCTATATTCTGTATACCCAGTTCAAATATTACGCATTGCAACCAATGAGAGCACAAGGGTTAGAGGCAATTTTCTGTATATGAATGAGACCAAGGAATATCTCGTCATTTCCTTCCAACCCAGTTGGGAGGGAGCCATGGCTCTTTATTTGAGATATCATTCATTAGATTCCAGTGGAGGAATATTCTAGTGCGCATTAGGAAGCTAGGAAGTGCGCAACACTTGGGGGGGTACATTGAGGGTTCCAGAGAGCTCACCAGGTCATATATGGAGAAACCCTCCCAGCCTAGTATAGAGAATACCATGGCACTCATTTTGAGACATAAATCTCCAAAGGTTGATGGTGGAATCACTGGGGAACATTAGTTTTCGAGGAGAGGGGCGTAAACCCCCATGGGGTCCCATCTGGGGTCCAGTTAGAGAAACATAGGGACGATCGTTAGTCTTACAATCACCAAGAAGAGTTTTAAGGTCAATTCGCATCATTTGGGATAGTTTACAGGAAGATCAGATGCATATATCTAGCAATGAGAACTTTCAAGACATTTACAACAGTTGGCGCGAGTATCCAATATTGCATGCAACGGATCTATACGTGCATGTTGTCGATTATTCATGATATTTTGTATATGCATATTTCTTGTATTTTTTCATTATATTCCAATGACAATAAACTCTTATGACATATACATGATGAGTAGTTCCTAACTTTCCTACATGCACATTGTATTTCGTTGTATTTTCCATAATACATGATATTGAGTTGTGTTGGTTCCTTTTATTTCATATGCATCATATATTCTACTCAAACAAGCCATTATATGTCACACACACACACACACAAAATCACTACACAAGTTAAAAAAATAAACTAAAGTGCATCCATAAACCCCTAGAGTATCATATTTGAGAGGCAAGATATTGATTTCAATAGAGTCCATCTAGATCCATTGGATCAGGGATATTTGACTTTGATCATGGCCCTAGGATCCTCATCGCGTGCATCTTATTTCATTCCCTCCATTCATTATTTTCCTTTTGTTGGTTCTATAAAATTTAGTTCACCTCCTAAAATTCCCCCATGTTCCTCTGTGTTCAAATTCCTTTCAAGCCTCTTTGATCTCTCTCTTCCTTTGAATTCCCCTCCATATTAGCACAACATCCCTCTCCTTCTTATCTCCTACGTGACCCACCCTAGACCCCCTTTGAGACATCACCCCCCCCTCTTAGCCTAACTCTACCCCAACCTCCTAGAAGCACAATCTCAAATATAAATAAAAGTCACAGGTTCCTCCCATACCCACAATAGAAGGAGGATTCAAATCCTTTGAAGAAAAATATCCTAATCCTTCGCAACGAGGCCAAAAATCCTTCCTCTCTAAGGCCCAAAAGTGGGAAA
>ML869871.1:20424-32011 GCA_009831015.1 Picea engelmannii | reverse complement strand
CATAGGTAAATTTTTAGAATGCTTAGGTGAATATCTAGGATTCTTAGGTATAGGTGGAGAATAGGGTAGTCCCTCCCTCAAGTTTGCTTCATGATGGAGTCACCAGATGAGATTTATGAAAATCTCATCAAGAGTGGAAAGGGAACTTCCCTCAATTGGAGTCTCTAGGAAACATATGGGCGAAGGATTTGGGATCAAAGCTTGCCAAAGTCTCGTTAGGGATCGAAAGAGGATTCAAAATCCTCCTCGAAAATGACACCAAAACGTTATTGCACAATCTATAAATTGGGCAAAGCCAAAGCCAATCCATGGAAGTGTTGAATTTTCGCTTAAGCAGTTAAATGTATTTAGTATTCTTTAACTTTTAACAATTAGAACAATAATTGCATGCATAAATATCACTAAAAGAAAGGCATCCACAATATACATAATATTTATCCTGGGAAACCCTCTTAGAGAAGAAAACCAAGCAAAGCTTCTTCAATATAGATTCATCAAGAAGTACAATGTCTCTCTCCAGGAGATACCTCACGAAACATAATATAAGTAGAAGATAAACCAAAAACCCTAACTAGAATAGGGTATCACACCACTATACCAAGATAGACCTCCAAAAGATAACCAAAACCCTCCACGAAAACAACCCTACTCTATAGCTACGTATCCTCCTAAGACTTGCACACTTTTTCTCTTGAGAGAGCTAGTTGTTTGTTGTGTTCTTCAAATGAGACACCTAGCCTCTTATAAATACAAGTTGAACTACCCTCTAATTAAGTCAGGGTCGAATTTACAAATATGACACTTTATATTTTACATTTGACTTTTACAAAGGCACAATAGGGCCGACTTTACAAACACAATATAATATTGTTCTATTAGGTTTTTTTCTTGGTCAAATACAATACAAATACATTAAGAATATCTTTCGATGCTACCCAAAACTTGAACACTCCCTATTAGCAAGGAAGGTATTCTTTTGGCATGATCATCACTACTGCTTCTGCACTTCTGTACACTTGACCATTGAATTGTTGACTTTCCATGAATCTATATTGAATATTTTTTGTAACCATGTCATGCATCCAGGGTCTCATCATTCTTCCAGGCTTTATGTCATCACGAGACTTCATCTAGCTCATACAGAGTTAGGAAACTCGCTAGCTCACACAGAATCTGGCATCTAGTTCATACAGAACTAGGAAACTCGCCAACTCACACATAATATGGCATCTAGTTCATACATAACTAAGAAACTTGCTAGCTCACACAGAATCTGGCATCTAGTTCACATAGAACTAGACCAACTTGCACATAATCTGGCATTTAGTTCACACAGAACTAGGAAACTCGCGAACTCACACAAAATTTGGAATCTATCCCTAAGGCTAGTCCTTCTGATTGGCACACCAGGCATCTAGCGCACACTGAATCTGGGCATCTAACCACAAGGGTTAGGTGATGTAGTTCTCACACACTACCCATCTAGATCAAGGCTAGGAAACACCTCCAACCACACAAGTTGGACCTCCAACTTGAAAATATGGGAGAACTCGCCATCCCTGAAGGCTTGACATCTGCTAACCTTGTGCAACGTCTTGTTGACTGGTGCCACTATCATTAATTTTTCGATGAATGACTACCTGATGTTGTTGTTGTCCTTGGAGTCAAATATGTAACTCATCACTCCCTCTTACTAGGGATGTCCTTTTGGATCACACCAAGATTGTACATTAAGTACACGAACTTCACCCACGACAGAGGATTGGTCAACACATCTGCTACCTGCTCATATGTAGAAAATTACTAGAGCTTCACTTCTCCCTTTTGCACCATGTCTCAGACATAATGGTACTTGATCTCGATATGCTTGGACTTGTCATGAAACACAATATTCTCTGACAAATTTATGCAACTTTGGTTGTCACACAAGATACAAGTCACCTCCAACTAGAGATCAATCAATCCTTCAAGCAAATTTCTAAGCCGCACTACTTCACCACTAGTTGAACATGTTGCTATGTACTCCGCCTTAGTAGAATTGAGTGCCACACAAGTTTGTTTCCTGTTGATCCCTGGGATCATAGCTGATTCCAAACTGAAGCAACATCCATATGTACTCTTCCAATTTGTGACACTACCGAACCAATCTTAATCAATATAGCCTTGTAGTCTTATCTCACGATCCAAAACATATTTGAGTCCATAGTCAACTGTACCTTTCAGGTATTTCAACACATGTTTTGTTGCAATCAAATGAACACCTCTAGGTTCGACCATATACTGACTGAACATGTTCATTGAAAAACATGTATATAGCCTTGTATTCGTTAAGTACATCAACGATCCAATCATCTGTCTATACATGGTGGCATCCACTGTCTCTGAAGATGTATCACTCAATAACTTCAGGTTTGTCACCATCAGTGTAGACATGGATTTACAATCCATCATTCTGAATATGTTTAGGATTTATACAATATATTTTCCTTGGTTAAAGAAAATCTCATCTGATTTTTTCCATACCTCTTTACCTAAGAAATAATGCATCATACCCAGGTATTTCATCTCGAACTCTGTAGAAAGATTCCTCTTACTCTCAACGATGATATTCTCGTCTCCTGTTATAGAAACAGGCCATCCACATATAAAAATAATATCACTAGTCTACCATCCACAACCTTGTAGTAAAGGTTGGAATCTACTTTACTCTTGGTAAATCCCAAGCTCATCAAAAAACTCTCAATTCTACCATACCATGCCATGGGTGCTTGCTTCAATCCATACAAGGATTTCTTCAACCTGCACACATGTGTCTACCTGTCATGTGTCTCGAAACCTAGTGTTTTCTCCACTTACACTTCCTCTTCTATTACACCATTTAGAAAATTTGTCTTCACATCCATCTGGTGTACCTTTCATTTCATTACTGCAGCTATCGCAAGTATAGCTCTAATTGAAGTGTATCTCACCACATGAGAAAATGTCTACTCATAATCTATTCCTTCTTTCTGGGAGAAACTAAGAGCCATGAACCTTGCCTTATATTTCTCAATACTGCTATCTGCTAAATGCTTTGTCTTATAGATCCATTTTGAAGTCACCATTGTCTTTTCTTTTGTTCTAGTAACCACATCCCAAAAACCATTCTTTATGATAGACTCATACTTCTCAATCATGGAATCCTTCCATTCTTTCTTCTCTGCAGCCTCTTCATAACAAGTATGTTGTACATCAATGATATCACTTAACAATGCCATGTAACTAGAATATGGTTGTGGTTTCTTTCTTTCTATGAAATATCCATATGGAGCACCATACTTCTCTGCATCCTGAATAATTTCTCGAGCCCAATCTGGCCTTCTCTTATTTGTAGTCATCTCTCGGGATGAATCTCCAGATCTTTGTGGTTCTACCATATCATAATTTTCTAGAGAACACTCTTCTGGTGCAACATCATTTCATGCATCTGTATCTTTGGGAGCTTTAGGTTCCTCAGCATGGACCTCATCTGTACGATTCTTCCTTGATCTGCTGAAAGTTTCATCCTCATCAAAGGTGACATCTGTACTCGTCTCAATCTATCGATGACCAAGGATGTAGACTCTATATTCGTTCAATGTTTCACTATATCCAAGAAATATGCCCTTCTTGCCTAAAGAGTCCAATTTCGATATTTTATCCTTGGGAACATGTACATACACTAGAAAGCCAAATATCCTTAGGTGGTTGACCTCTGGATTTTCACCTGTAAACATTTATTTTGGTGTCTTATTCCCAAGTACACAGTGGAGACTTATGTTCTACACATATACAATGGTCCTAGTTTCTTCTGCCCATAGATGCATCGGTAAGTCTTGATCATCAATCATAGACTTCACTACTTCCAGGATAGTTCGGTTCTTTCTTTCTCCCACACCATTCTGCTGAGGATTGTAGGGAGTAGAGATCTCCCTCTTAATCCCAACTTCTATGTAGAATGCCTCGAATTCATCTGAGGTGAATTCTCCTCCATTATTTGACCTCAAGATCTTTATCTCATTTTCAAAAATATTTTCTACAAGTGCTTTGAATTCTTTGAACTTGCTAAATGCTTCACTTTTAGCTTTCAAGAAAAAAATCCAAGTTTTACATGAGAAATCATCAATAAATGAAACATAATATACATACTCGCTAAGTGAAGTGGTTGACATTGGTCCACATACGTATGAGTGCACGATGTCCAAGACTCCTTTGGCTTTGTTATTGTTTCTTGGAAATGGATTCTTCACATTCTTGCCTTGTGCACATCCCTTGCATATGCCTTCATGATTCTCCTAAATCTATGGAAAACCTGTCACCAAATTGCTTACGATCGATAATGCTTTGTAATGTATGTGGGAAATTCTTCTATGCCATAGCTCACTTGGATTTGCGATGTTGTGAACTAATGTTGAATCTGATTGTCCCTTCAATTTGTATAGGCCTCCTTCTTGAAAAACAATCACAACAACATCATTAATAGTTTTTCCTCTTGGCCACATGAGAACTTCTGCATCAACGAAAGTAACTCTGAATCCTTTCTCATCCAGTGTTGAGATCGAAAGAAGATTCTTCTTCAAGTCAGGTACATACAAAACATCCTTCATCTTCACAGGTTTTCAGGAATCCAATATGTAAGATGCATGTCCCACTCCTTTAATGGGATATTGATAGTCATCACCAAGATTCACCTTATGAGGTGAATCCTTTTGAACTAATTTTGAGAGAGAATCCTTGTAACTTGTCATGTGCTTAGAAGCACCACTATCAATAATCCATGTGTCACATCCATGAGTAACTGTTCATATAAGATCTGATATCAAAACATATTCTTCACTTGAATCATATCCTTTGGCTTTCTTCTGATCATGTTCATCATCTTCTACGGCATGAGCATGATGTCTTTTATACTTTCCTTTTCTGACACGATCTTTTGAGTGGGGAGAGTATTTTGAAATGTGTCCCATCTTCTGGTAGATGTATCATTTGTAATTTGAATAATCTTTTTGAAACTTTTGTGTCTTTTGTGACCCTTGATACTTTTTGTGGGAGTGAACCTCTTTCTTGCTCTTTCCTTTTCTTGCATGTGTTTCTAGAGCTTGACTTTCATCATCTCCTAGTTTCTCTTCTCTTACTACTAATCTAGCTTCTTCTTCAGTGCAATCCTTCCATATCCTACTAAAACTTGTTATCTTTATTCTTGAACAGATTCCCTGAATGAATGATTCCCAAGATCTTGGGAGACCAGTCAATGTAGTCATCACCAGTTCAACTTCTTCAAGTGTTCCTTCAATGGCTTCAAACTATTCTATTATTCGAGACACCCTCATCAAGTAGGATTGAACGGTTTCTAAACTCTGCATCTTCACACTCTTGAATTGTGCCCTCAATGTCATCATCTGGTTGATATTCTTGTCTTCATATAATCGTGATAGGGAATTAAACATTTTTTTTGGACTGTGTTGAGGAAAAGGTACGAAGAACCTTACTCAAACATTTTCATATCTTGCTAGGATAAGGCAAGATAGTTGGGAATGTTACATGGAGTTTATAGCCTTAAATTCAAAACAATCACTTAATCCATAGATAATATGTACGAGGGACCAAGGCTGATTTTATATATTATATGTAACTGTGCAAAAGAAAGAAAGTGAAAATATACATAAGTGTGTACATGAATAAGAGATAAGGATAAAATAAAAATCTGAAAAATATCTTTAAGATACACATGTGAGATCGAAATCAGAAATTTGATTTTTATATTAACTTCATTCTGAGATACAAAGACAAATTCTCTTTTCAAACCACTGCGAGGGTGGGGACCAAATTCATATTTAAAAGTCTCTGATAAGCACCATACAAAACGAATCTAACAACAAAAGAAAATTGAAGCTAAAGATCTGGATCAACTTGCCGTAAAAATGTTGTCACTTGACTCTGCAAAATATTCTTTATCAGTCATGAAATCTAATTCATAAACAAACAAGAACACACAGACTGCCAAAAACAGATCATACACCTATAGAAACAAGATGTTGAAAGATATGATTCAGTTTTGAATCTCGTTGCCTTCAATACGACCCTATTGTCATCATGATAATTTAGCTTTTTAGTAAACTCAGAATAAATGAAGAAAGTGATACCTTATATTAGAAGTTCCCATTATGTTCTCTATCTTCTTTGTCTCTCCAATTGATTTAGCTTTTATTCTTTCCCAATAAGTTATGGTAGTTAAACTACCTTTCTTTTGTTAAGCTTAATTAGCTTAACTAATTAGTTGAGACAAATAAATAATAATACATAAATAGGGGTCTATTTAAATAATAACTAAATAGGTGGGGCGCCTTGTCACTCCAATTTTCATTTCTTTAATGATCATCAAAATATGAAATATAACACCCCAAAAATCAACTCAAATATTTGACTTGTAACTCCCATCCTCATATAAATAGTCAAATATTTTAGTATCAAAATAAAACACGACTATAGCCAAAAAAGAATCATATCCATGCTGTCCAAAACATTCTATCTAAATGTGTGTTTGTTGTACAAAAATTATGTCATCGTACAAATAAAAACTATCCTCAAAAGAAAATAACATTACAAAGCCTTAAAACCTATATTTGTTGTGAGGCATTTTGTCTCTTTTCATTAATGCCTTCTTTTGATCCTTTTTCTGATTTGTCTTGTGCAACATCCTTCAATTGATTGGAACCTTGTGGGTGGATTTCATTGTTGACATGGGAGAAACAATATTTGAGGTGGAGATGAGAGGACATTGTTTCAGAGGAGTCTTTGGAAGAATTGGAGGGATTAGCCACTTCTTTTCCTTTATCTAATTCTAGCTCGGGAATGGATTTTTTTAATATATTGCTTGCATGAGAGGACTGTACTAGCGAGACAACACGATCATCTTGGGAATTTGGGTTGAATGGCGGTGGAGGAGGGGGAAATGGAAACGATATTGTAGGCCAACCATTATGATATGCAACAGGCTAATGGACAATATCTTGTCAGCCATCATTGGAAGGTGGTTTTAGATGCATAGAAACATGAGAGGGGACACATATACTAGAGAAATTTTGATGTGGATGGAAAGGAGGCCTCTCATGTCTAGGTTGTAGAATTCCTTGGCCAACTAGATTAGAAAACCCAGCTTCGAAAAGTTGACTTAGTTCTTGGGGATCAACGTCAAAATGTATTGAAAATTGTGTCCTTCTATGGCATCTTTGCCAATTATTTCATCTACCTCTATTTTCACCTCTGCCATTACTGCCCCTGCTAAATAAACTCATCCTGAAGAAATACTACAATTAGAATATGAAACATTTTAACAATCCATTCACTAATACTCTACCTAAATAAAATCAAGATGTTGTCTCTATCATTCACAACAGAAGCATATGCAATCCATCCATTGACACAACCCAACAAATATCGAATTCACTATTTAATTGCAATTGAACAGGGAATGATAGGGTCATTGGGAAGATGGGGGGCCTTGTAATGATTGAAAAATGATAGCATGGATGGGAACCAACAAATGAATATTGTTCAAGCAAAATGCAAAGCCTTTTCTTTATAAAAACAATGTCTCTGCATCAAAATTTTCAATTGAAATCATCATCCAATCCTTTTTAATCCATTTTCCTTGAAAATGAAATTCAAGAAAACAAAACAAGGGATGAATTAAATGTTACCGGGAAAGTGGTGGGAATATAATGAGCGAAAAATGAGAAAATTAAGGGAATTACAAGAAATAACATTTATTGACTTTCAAATCAACATTTCCATTATTCAACAAAAATCATTTAAATATCCACAAAATTATTTGAATATCCATTGTTTACCATGCCCATTTGTTTCCAAAACACCTATCAAAATATGTTTGTGCCATAAAATTATTTTTAAACTTCAATACACAATATCCATGACATTTTGTTTGTGAAGACAACATTTATCTTTAACATATAATATCCACAATATGGCAACATTTTATTTAAACTGTCCAATACCAATCTCAAGAAAAATTACAAAATTATCAAACTTGCAAGTTTTGTTCTCTTTTATTTTTTAAACCATAGATATCCTTTAAATTGGTAAAGCATTTTGAATGATATTGTCGATAAATAAATTTGACTCAGTCATAACCATAACTAGAATGCCTCAAGTCAGCATGAGAGGCTGAGAGGAAAACAGTCATAAAACCTTTCAATTGTGCATCACATACAATTTACATTACAACCCCAAATAACAGCTGCAAAAACAAATTGGGTTTGAAACCCCAATGCAAACCTGGTGAGCATCAAACCCACATCAAATTCAAGTTGACATAATTCCCTCATGGGTAAACAACAAGCGAGCCACAATTTTTCGAGTCTAACCAATCTTCCCACTATTGGGTCAAGACCATAAAAAAAAATTCAAGCCTGGGTTTGCATTTATTTACTTGGTCGTATATTGGATGGGAAAAACAAGGCCTGGAGAAGACAAATATGCACAAGTCTCGAGGAATGGCTACAAGAAAATCCAAAACATTTCCTTCCCATAAAAAAAACTTCTTCGCAAACTTCCCAAAGTGATCGCAAGACAATACACGTGGCTCCATAACTTTTTAAAAAGTGGTAAGGATAATACGAAAGGGTTGCAAAACTTCAAAATTGTGGATACACAGTAAGGGCACAATACAATAATCACAAAAACTGACTGTTGCTTTTCTTTTACGAAGGAAACCCTCAAAATTAGTCATATGAAATGAGTGAAATCAAACACATTCACCCATAGGCATTTTCCAAAATTAATACCTCAATAATACCAGCTTTTCTATAGGTGCCATACGACCACATACTTCAAATATAATAGAATATTGAATAATAATTTCAGTTGAAACACTTAAATTCCAACATGAAGAAACCCAAATCGAAATGTATCTTACATGGCCAGAATGCCCACAAACAATCCACTGTAAACTTGGGAAAACAAACACATTATGCATGAAAACTATAAGAGAAAACAAAACAATTTTATATGGAGCAGAGATAACAATTCATGAATGAAGAGGTAAAATACCATACCTGTAAGAAGAATGCTAAAAAAATTAACAAAGCACAATTATTTTCTGCCAAGGTCGAGCACAATGGAGGCATTACTAACCAGAGCAACCAAAAAAAGTGCGAGGAGAATAGTGAAGGTAGTGGCTTCGAGGTAGGGTAAGAACGACGTCCAGTAAATGCACGTCGCTTCCCCTCTTTTCACATTAAATTCCATCAACCATAACCAAATATGGAGCACACCCAACCTCCAAAAACCTTATTCCAAACATATAATAACAATCATCTTATATCCAACAAAACATATCATTTCCATATTCGAAATCGAATCGGGCCTCCCTCTTGAATTATTTCAAATATTATATGCCCATTTAATACTTAACACCAAAATAACATGTCCCACATACCTTGCTAGCGGAGGATTACCAATCAACATAATAGTCATTTTCCCATGTATGCAAATATACCATGAGTTGCATGTGGCTTATATTTGGAGAAATATATCAAAATCTAAGTGTAGCATGAGTAAACTAATATGTTTAATATAATAAGCATTTTCTCCATTTTAAAATGAAAGTGCTAGCACACTCAACATCCATTAATTGCACATAGAAACAGGTTAGGATCTCCCTCTCTATTCTCAAACTATAGAATCTTTCTTGTAAGGTAATCATGACCACAATAAGAGGAGCATTTTTCTTCATTATTTTTTTAAAGGGGTCCCACCTATTTAGTATTATTTAATATATATATAAGTAATAATGCATTGCAACTCATTTGCAGGCAAGAATTTTATGTTGCGCTTTTGGGCATCGACAAACTAGAAACTCCACAGGGAAATATGTTTTCAATATATTTAGAACTCAGAATGCTTGGTTTCGCAGACCAGTAGAAGTAGGTGATTGAAATTGCTCAAAAAATAGTTATGCAACAGGGGGAAAATGATGGTTTAAGGGAAATGATGAGATGGGACTTCGAGGAATAAATTATGGAAAGTAATATGTATGAGGGGAATTGGTCCTATATGCATAACAACCAATAAGGTTCATAAATGATAACACTTTAAAAATTGAAGGAGAATGCTTCTAATATGCTCTTGAATCTCAGGATGGAGGGAAGAAAGGGATAACAGAAAAAAGGAAGAAAACAAAGCCAACTTTACTACAACAATATTGAAAGAAAAAAATTATTCCACAAGTGTCTCAAAATGAGGATATCATAAAAATTGTGTATATCTTATTCTCATTGATCAACAATACTTACAGAATGACATCGTTATGGAAAAATTGATCTAGAATTTATTTTTGATGAACGTGCAAAAAAACAACATAAAATAAAACTCAATAAATCAAAATAACAAGAAAAATTTAAGACAAAAATATATACAACAGTGATATTTACACAAAATTGAGTCGGTGAACAGATTGGTTCCACATAATGTTTCAAGTGGGAACCATTGGTACTGTAAGAAAACAATCGTTCATCCATGTCTTTAAGAAGATATGAATTTGTGTCGAGGATAAAAGCGATTTTGAATGGACCTAACCATAACTTTTGGAATTTAGAATGTCTCCCTCTCTCATCATGGGATAAGTCCCATAGTAAGACTTTGTCCTCAATATTAAATTCAACAACATTTGTTCGTTTGTTAAAATACTTCTTCAACATTTATTGCATCCTTTTCATATTTTCCAAGGAAAATTTCATTTTCTCTTCTAGGGCTAACAATGTATTTATCCTTTGGGAAACATTATAAGAATTTAATTCTTCAGTCTGTAACATCAACTGTGAGAAAGAAAACTCTAGTTCAATAGGAAGAATAGCCTCTTGGCCGTATACGATATGAAAGGGAGTAAATCATGTACTTTCTTTGGTGGTTGTACAGTCTTACCAAAGAGCATAAGTTAGAAGTGTGTGCCACTGACGAGGTTTGTCTTCTATAATTCTCTTTATAATCCTAACCAAATTCTTATTAGTATATTCCACTTGTCCATTTCCCTAAGGGTAATAAGAAGATGAAGTGAAATGTTTGACACCTAATTTAGCCAGAAAATGGGTCAATTTTACAGAAATGAAGGCTGGACCATTGTCCTTAATGATTTCTAATGGAAGGACAAATCTGAAAAAGATATTAGACTCTAGAAAATAAATTACTTGTTCATCTTGCACATGTCTAAGAGGGACAACCTCAGTCCACTTAGTAAATTAATCAATGGTTGTCAAAATAAAGGGATGCCCTATAGAGGATGAAGGATTGATTGGACCAATAAAGTCTAGACCCCACTTAGAAAAAGGGAAATATGGAAGGACAGGTTGTAAAGGCATGGAAAAAATACGTTCTTTACCAATGGATTTTTGGCATTTATCATAGGACCTTGCAAATTTATAGGAATCATGAAATATCAAAGGCCAATAATAACCATTTATTATTATCTTAAAAGAAGTAGCTTTAGCAGAAAAATGGCCACCAATATGAATGAAAGATGTTGATGATCCATGGATCTCGTGTAATAATTTAT
>ML869871.1:0-20324 GCA_009831015.1 Picea engelmannii | reverse complement strand
TTTTTGTAAAAATATTCAAATTTATAAGGATTTTATATAGTTTTTATAAAATTTTGGCGATTTTTAAGGTAAAATAATTTTATCCTATAGAATTTGGGCGAATCATTTTTAAAATAGTGAATCTTGTTTTTGGAAAAACCATGGAAAATTAGCCCATGAGTGAAATTTTGCCCATAAAATCATCCCTACCAAAGGGTTTGAAAGAATGGCTTCCCACCTTTTTTGGTGATGATCCCACCCTAGTTCAACATCATAAGTGTTCTTCAATGCTATGACCAATACGAAGATGTTTGGATGAATTTTTTTTCTTTATCTCTCATAGGGAAGGCCAAATAATGGTATGA
Organism: Picea engelmannii; assembly: GCA_009831015.1. Classification (NCBI taxonomy): domain Eukaryota; kingdom Viridiplantae; phylum Streptophyta; class Pinopsida; order Pinales; family Pinaceae; genus Picea; species Picea engelmannii. The sequence goes on along the minus strand of ML869871.1, from coordinate 19,980 downwards.
TAGTACCACTTGGGACACCTTCCAAGGTCTCTTCATCATAATATTCACAAAAGATGAGGATTTTCTATCCATTTATGATCAACTCTACCATTGTAGGAGGGAACCAAGGGAGGGCATCCGAGATTTCAATGAGAGGTTTAATATCCTCATAAAAAGTTTTCCTCAGAATTTTAGACCCCCCTGTGGATTTCGTTCTCTAAAGTTATATGTAAAATATAAATGACCCTTATTGTTCTCTGATAGGGAAAAAACAACCATCTACCCTAATGGAATCCTAGGAGAGGGCATGCGAAATAGAGGAGAATATAGTTTCTTCTCGTCATCACAACGTTAGTTTCCCACAGGAAACTGTGCAGGTAGATCAAATGATTCACCTTGTCCAAACTACGCCTCCTATTGAGGCTCTATATGTTATCAAGACATATCTCGAAGCAGTAGAAATAAAAGTTGATGCCGAAGTTTCTCATCATATGCTTGAGTCCATAAAGAGAAAAAAGGTACCACATGGCACTGAGAAATATCTTTTTATCACAAAGAAAAAACTGGATCTTGAAGAAATTCGTGCAACAAACAAAGATGAAGAAAATTTATTGAGGCATGCCCAAGGATTTCTTCCCCGATCCCACAAGTTAGAGGAGACATCAATTTTATTCAAGAAAAAAGTGCTAGTTAAAAGGAGGATCTCCCTATAATCATCCCCTCTAGGCAAATCTGAAGTTATCTACCTTCTTTCGCTACCTTGAGCATAAATCACATATCTTTCCACAATTGCATTTTGAACTCTAGGGATTATTCAAATGTCACGATGATGCATTTTGTCAAAAATCTTGGATTAAATATAATATGACCCTACAAAAACATATGTCGTATGGATTAAAGGAAAATTTTGGTATGTGGGATTATTGAGGATTTGGAAGCAAGCCTTGAACAATCCCTAGACATGTCTTTCATGATGGATGCCATAATTATTAATGAGTCAAAGGCATGGAGGTTGCTACTGTCAAAGGAATGGATAAGTGAAACAAGAGGGAGTGTTCAACAAAACTTTTCTTACATCATCATCCCAAATGCCAATGGGACTCTGTTGCCTTGTACTCTGAGGCTCCTGCCATGAAACAAAATGGGAACCATAATAGTTTTTCACACCAAATTCATGTTGTCAGTGAAGAAATTGATTGCACACTCATCTTTCCAAACTCTCTGTTTTGGGATGAAGAGAAAAAGGATGGGTGTTGGGCCTTAGAATTTCATGGGGCACATTCAAGTGCAGGTTCAGGCATAAGAATGGTATTGATATCACTAGACAAAGGAATTACTTGTTTCTCATATAGAATTGAGTTCGATTGCACTAATCATATTGTTGAATACGAGGCCCTTATATTGGGTTTGAATCTCACCATTGATATGAATATTAGGTCCTTACATGTAAGAGGAGATTCAGATTTGATCATTTCCCAAGTTAAGAGAGATTTTTCCTCCATGAAACCAAGACTAAAACAATATAGAGATGTTGTTTGGGATGCTATCAAAATTTTCGACGAGTTTTCAATCAAAGACATCCCTAGAGAGGAAAATTCCATGGCAGATTCCTTGGTTGTTTCTGCTTCCACCCTACAACCCTGTGAAGAAATTATTAATATTATGGTAGCTTCAGGAGGTATGAACCTCTATTGTGACCCATGATGATATTAGAATACTCTGGAAGGAAGCAAAGAAGTGAAGAAAACCGTAGACAAGTTGTTGGCTGCAGAAATATATTTAATATGAATTTATTAGTACCCAGGAGGAGAAGTCGGCCCCAGTAAGCCTGCCCAGACTACTATAAATACAGGGTGCCAGTTCTCATTATTCACATCTCAGCAGTTGCAGAGAGAACTCGATCTGCGCAGCACAGTGGCAATCTTGTGCACAAGTCTCTGGGAAAGTGTGCGCTAGCTTCTGGGTGGGATTATCTGATCAGCTTGGTTTCTATTCTTTCTTGGTGCATTAGCCTCTCTTGGCTATTGGATTGCTACCAGTATTCTCTTCTCTTTCAAGGTCAAGGTGCTCGGAGGGTGGCTTTGGCCTATGGTTGGGTGACGAGGGTATCTTCAATGGTAAAAAGAGCACAATCTTCTATATTCTAACAGGTTATGGGCCCACACCTCCTTCATTCAGCCTAAAACACTGGAAGGAAGAATAACTGCTAGATATTAAGGTCATTGAGGAACTGCCGCTAGGGTTACTAGCAGGAGCAGCTTCCAAAACACTACAACTAGGGTTACTAGTAGAAGCAGTTGTAGAAACCTTAATTCTCAGATCTGACACCTTGTGATGGAGCATCTCACTCAAGGAGAAGATATTCAGATGTGCCCTAGTTCAGCGCACCTTTTGGCTCTCTCGGAATATAGAAATAATGAAGTTGAAGTTTTGGATCAAGGCATGACCAGTTACCAGTCAACCGAAGACATGAGCAAAACGATCAGTGTCTTACACTACTCAGCACTCACTGGAACGATTGAAGATGACATGTGGATAATTGATAGTGGTGCTTCTAGGCACATGACGGGAGATCAAGCCAAACTATCAAACCTAAATGAGAAGAAGACAGCTTACAAAGTGGAGCTTGGAGACAAAAGCACTTACCCCGTCAAAGGATTTGGACAAGCCTCCGTCAAGTTGAAATCAGGTAACCATGTTCACTTAAGCAATGTTTTATATGTACCTGGTTTAGAAAAGAATCTTGTGTCAATATCATGTCTAGAAGACAAAGGAAACATAATAGACTTTGTGGATAGAAAGGTGTTATCATGGCATAAGAACTCCAGCATAGAGAATGCTAGGGTTATTGGAAGTTGTCAAGGAAATATGTATAGACTGCTAGAAAAAAATGAAGAAGCTCTCGTACATGACGAAGTCAAACCTAATGATATTTGGCATAGAAGGTACACTCATATCAATTATCAAGCATTACCTTTTCTCAAAATAATGGTTGAAGGAATACCAGAATTGAAATCTACACATGAAGGAATCTACAAGGGATGTTCCCTTGGGAAGAATATCAAGAAACCATTCCCAAGAAGCAACAACAGATCTAAGGAGGTCCTAGATCTAATACACTCAGATGTTTGTGGTCCAATGCCAGTCAGATCCCTAGGAGGATCTCTTTACTATGTAATCTTCATAGATGACTATTCAAGAAAGACGTGGCTATACCTACTGAAGACAAAAGACGAAGTAGTCAGCAAGTTCCAAGAATTCAAAGAAGAAATAGAAAACCTCACGAACAAGAAGATCAAGACATTAAGAACAGATAATGGAGGAGAATACACCTGGAAGGAGTTCATTGCATTCTGCAAATCGAAAAGCATTAGGAGGGAGCTGACTGTTCCTCATAATCCTCAACAAAATGGTGTAGTAGAAAGAAAGAACAGATCTATCGAAGAAACCGTAAAAGCCTTATTGAATGATCAAGGTATATCCATGTTCTTATGGGGAGAAGCAACAATGACGAAAATATATGTGTAGAAAAGAAGTCCTCATCGTATATTGAAAGACATGACACCAGAGGAAGCCTTCTCAGGTAAGAAACCTAACGTGGAAAACCTAAGAATATTTGGATGTCCAGTTTACTCTCATATTCCCAAGGACAAAAGGAATAAACTAGAACCCTTAGGAAAGAAGGGGATATTCGTGGGATACAATGATTCATCCACGACCTATAGAATATATATTCCAGAACAACAAAAGATCGAAATTAGCAGAGATGTAACATTCAATGAAAGGATGGCCTTCAGGAAATCCATCGAAGAAATTATAGAAGAAGAAGAGCTTGAAGAACCTAATGAAGAAAACACAGAAAATGAAAATGACGAAAAGGATCAACCTGATCATCTTATGGAGCCATGTGAAAACACTGATTCAGATATCGTACCGAAGACCAAGAAACGACCAACTTGGCTTGAAGCTACATTACAAGATGCAGAAAGACTCAAGGTTCCAGAAGGAACATTCAGGAAGAGTAAAAGACCGAAAAGATTCTCAATTTATGCAACATACATGACGAAGCTTCTAGATGAAGAACCTACCACATTTGAAGAAGCAGTTCAAAAGGGAAAATGGAAATAAGCTATGACGGAAGAGCATCAATCCATTATGAAAAATGAGGTATGGGAAATTGTACCTAGACCTAAAGAAAAATCTGTGGTAACCTCAAAATGGGTATACAAGATCAAACATGCAACAGACAGAAGCGTGGATAAATACAAGGCAAGATTCGTGGCCAGAGGGTTCTCCCAGAAGGAGGGAGAAGATTATGATGAAACCTTTGCTCCGGTGGCTAGGTATACCTCCATCAGAGCTATCATATCTGTTGTCACCTCCATGGGATGGAATCTACATTAGATGGATGTAAAGACAACTTTTCTAAATGGAGCAATTGAAGAAGAAGTATATATTGAACAACCTCAAGTGTTTGAGGTACATTCCAGAGACACTCACGTTTGCAGATTGAAGAAATCTCTATATGGACTCAAGCAAGCTCCAAGGGCTTGGTATGCTAGAATGGGCAGCTATCTAACAAGACTTGGTTTCTCTAAGAGTCATGCAGATCCAAACCTTTATTACAAAGTCGTGGATAATGCACCTGTGATTCTACTATTATATGTTGACGATCTATTCATAACAGGTGAAGAATCTCTCATTATCCAGTGCAAGAAGGAATTAGCTTCTAAATTTGATATGAAAGATCTAGGTCTCATGCATTATTACTTGGGACTAGAAGTATGGCAAAAGCGTGGTGAATGATTCCTTGGACAAGGAAAGTACGCAATAAAGATCCTTCAGAAGTTTGGAATGATGGACTGTAAGTCCATGGACACTCCTATGAATGCGGATATAAGAAAATTGAATGTCCCAGATTCCGATCTAGTAGATCCATCTCTATATCGACAGCTAATTGGATCATTAATGTATTTGGTAAATACTCGACCAGATATTTTCTTTGCTATAAATACATTAAGTTAGTTCCAGGTGGAACCTAGATAAGAGCATTGGATAGTTGCAAAGCATGTCCTAAGATATATTTGTGGGACAATAAACTATGGCTTGAGATATACCGCATCCAGTGATATCCAACTTCATGGATTCACAGACTTTGATTGGGAAGGAAGTGCAAAAGACAGAAATAGCACTGCATGTATGTGTTTCATCTTGGGCTCCGCTATGATATCTTGGGGCAGCAGGAAACAGAATTCTGTCGCACTCAGCACAACAGAAGCAGAGTATATGGCAGCATGTGAAGCATGCACATAAGCAGTATGGCTAAGGAAGTTAATCTCTGATTTATTTGATCAGATTCCAGAATCGACCATAATATATTGTGATAATCAGAGTTGTATAAGATTATCAGAACATCCAGTGTTTCATGAAAGGTCGAAACACATTGAGATCAAATACTACTTTATTCGAGATAAAGTCCAGGAAGGAGAGGTAAATCTTGAGTATATCCCCATTGATGAGCAGACAACAGACATCCTGACGAAACCTCTATCCAGAATAAAGTTTGCATATTTCCAAGAGAAGATGGGGATCGTGGAAATAACTCCCTTAGATGAAAGGGAAGACTCTCTAGGTTAGGAGGGAGCACTAGAAATATTATTGAAGCATTTATAATTATTTGAAAAATAGTCCAGATTGGACAGATTCTTTCTTGTTCGGAAAGTGGATTGATATTTCTGATGCACAGTGACTTCCCATTGTGGTTAACATGGGAAGTAGTATGATTGTTGATGTATCATAGACAACGAGTTCCCATTGTGGTTAACATGGGGAGTGGTCTAGGGCAGTCTCTCTTCTTGAGGGTTACTCAAGAAGACTAGCCAGCCTCGCTAGACAACGATTTCTCATTGTGGTTAACATGAGGAATGGTCCATTGTGGAGGTTGATACAGGACAGTCTTTTTCTCTTGTGGTTAATAGAAGAAATGGTCCAGACAGTCATTCCTTAGGGTTATACATTCTCTCCAGGGTGCACTTTGATTAGTGAATGGCCCAGGGTGGGGAATGGTCCAGACTCAGACATTCCTTAGGGTTTATACATTCTCTCCAGGGTGCACTTTGATTAGTGTAGGAAGAATGGCCCAGGGTGAGGAATGGCCCAAGCTTAGAAATCAGAAACAATTACTCTTCCTTGTTTGAGAAGAATAGGGAAGATAGCCCATTGTTGATGTTCTATACTGAGGGTAGATATTCTTTCAGATCTCACAGATGTGTGTGAAAGATTGGCCCAGATGATTCAGTTTATTCTTAACAATATTTTCTATGCAGGTTGTCATTAGATGATTGTTATGGAGATTGCATGTCTCCCGACAATAGAGATATACTATTGTGGTGGATATGTTCCACTGGTTGTGACTATGTGTCATGTAGTTGTGTACTACCATGAATAGACACAGTTGTGTTCTATCAATTGATATTGTACCAGTTGTCATAAGAGATTATCCAGTTGGATAATAATGATGGTGCTCATGATATTGCCAGTTGAATGGTATGTTTGTGCTCAAGACCATACCTCCCTAGCTAGGAGGGAGTGTTAATATTATGGTAGCTTCGAGAGGTATGAACCTCTATTGTGACCCATGACGAGATTAGAATACTCCGGAAGGAAGCAAAGAATTGAAGGAAACCCTGGACAAGTTGTCGGCTGCAGAAATATATTTAATATGAATTTATTAGTACCCAAGAGGAGAAGTCAGCCCCAGTAAGACTGCCCAGACTACTATAAATACAGGGCGCCAGTTCTCATTATTCACATCTCAGTAGTTGCAGAGAGAACTGGATCTGCGCAGCACAGTGGCAGTCTTGTGCGCAAGTCTCTGGGAAAGTGTGCGCTAGCTTCTGGGTGGGATTATCTGATCAACTTGGTTTCTATTATTGCTTGGTGCATTAGCCTCTCTTGGCTATTGGATTGCTACCAGGATTCTCTTCTCTGTCAAGGTCAAGGTGCTCGGAGGGTGGCTTCGGCTTATGGTTGGGTGACGAGGGTATCGTCAATGGTAAAACAAGCACAATATTCTATATTCTAACATAAATTATCCCTTACAAGGTGGAGGTGAACTTGAGGCCTTTAGTTCCTGAAAACTTAAAACATTGGAAAGTTTTTGATAACGAAAAGTAGATTTTGCGTTTCCTCCAAAATGAAGGTGAGTTTTCGGAGACCCAAATAAAATTACTTAATGAAAAGGGGGACATTAAGGTTATAGACTCGCCCAATGATTCCTTTCCAAGAGGGTTGGTTCCCCTGGAAAGGATGTTTTTGTTGTAACTTGAGATGGTTTGCAGTTGTTTAGAAACCATGCCAAGACATCTTTAAACCAACTTTAGGACATAAGATGGATCTTGGACTAGAGAGGGATCTCTCATGTGATTTAAGAACACTAATTGCCCACTGTCACTAAACAACAGTTCTAACAATTAAGCACTAGATGCCGGATTTGAAAGATAAAGAATGGGATAATTAGACAAGAAAGGTTTAAGATAAAATGAGAGGTGACTGGAATTAAGAAATTGTAATCCTATCATACCAAAGGCCTAATCCATTGGGCATTGTATTATCTAACAAAGCAAAAAAGATAATAGTGAAAAGTGGAGGAAATAAGAAGACAATTAAATCTCAAACAATATAGAGGGAAAAAACAATGTTTACAAATCTGAGATGAAGAAAGGATGGTTTATTGGGCAGCTCAAACGATGAATCTAACAAAATATTAAGTGCATGGGTTGGGAATAAATTATGAATCCAACATTGATACACTTAGATTAAATAACTTGCAAGCATATGTATATGTTCCTATTGAATATGACTACATCATAAAATCAATAAAACATATATAACAGAAGTGGTGGTCATACCAAATTCCTATCTTGAAACTATATCATTCTCATTGCAAATTATGAAAGAAAAGAACAGTTGTGAGAAATTGAGAAGCTTAATACAAGAAATAGAAAGAAGATAAGGCTCTACTTAAAATGATCAATGAATTCAATACATTATTCTTGGGTGTCTCGGAGAATTATAATTGCCCTATGAGATTCATACAAAGCACATCCTATTGCTGCCATAAAATTCCTCGCTTGCCAAGCTTCTAATTCCCCCTCTATCTTCTTCACTAACTTCATGCTTTCTTTTATAGCCATTTGAGAGTTTGTTTATTTCCTTAACTTTTGACTTCAAATCTACTCCATCCAAATATTTAAGCTTCAAATCTTCCAAATCACCTACAATCCAAACCATAAAAAAAATTTAAAAATGATCATATAAAATCAAATCAAAATCTACTATATAAACTAGATAATCAAAATAGATTCTAAAAACTAAATTTAAGCTAAAACAAAATAAAACTAAACTAAGATTAAACTAAATAAAACAAAACTTGAACCGAAAACTAAAATAAACTAATATAAAACAAAATCTAATAAATTAGAACCTAAAATAAAATTTAATCTAAAAACCTAATTAAAACTAAAAGCTATAAATGAAGAGTAGATTAAAGCTATACTTAAATTTAAAACTGAAGTTAACTTTAAAAGATACTTAAAGTAAAAATGAATATATGATTGAACTCAGTCATCACAAAAAACACTATGTACCAGATGTTGATATCCCTTCATTAAGTAGTGAATTTATAATAATATCTGATCTTCTGCGATTTGGTGGCAACCTAACTCTGTGATTTCATGATCTACCATTATGAACTGATTACATATCTCTTTGGGTTAGTTCGTTGTTAAATCTTCACTCCAATTTGGCTCTCATTCCTGCCAATCATCGGTGCAATCTTATCTCGTTTTCTGGGATCATAGGCAAACTTAGCGCACAACCCTACCAATAGTAAAATTTGGTGTTTTCATTAAATTTGGAGATTTTGTAAAATGAGCCAAAATACAATTACAACTAAAATTTAAACTAAACTAAAAGATAAGAAAAATAATAAAATAGAATTATAAAGAGAAAACTAAATTAAACAATCTTAAACCAAAGTAATTAAAAGAGATTACATTAAGAATTAAGAATTAATAATAAAGTTGGCATTAAACTAAAAACTAAATCAAAACTATACCATTCAACTTTAAATAAAACAAACTCTAAAACTACAATAGAATAATAAAAACCAAAATCATTAAATCTCACGAGTAGTTTCATTGAATATCAACCTGTTTTCTTTGATGCATCTAACATAAGGATTTGAAGCATAAAGAGGTAAGAAAATTTTGCGAAGTTTGAAAATTTTTGGAATTTATTTTAATTTTTATGTTACAACAGTTTGATCGAAACGATATGACAAGGGGAAACCGACAAATGGGAAAGAAGATGGAAATTATAGAATTTAATTTTGGCACTTATGCATCTCCTAAGTTAATAAATCCAAGAAAAGGAACGACCCCTACTGAAAGGAAGGAGTTCCTAGCTCTTATTAGAGAATTCGAGGATGTCTTCGTTTGGTCATATGGGGATTTGAAAAGCTTAATGTGAGATGTCATACAACATGATATTCCCCTCAAGGAGGATGAAAAACCTTTTAGACAGAAACTAAGGCAGATCAACCCAAATATTGCACCTCATGGTCAGAAGGAATTACAAAAAATGGTGGGAGCGGGAATAATTGAATCCATCAGATACTCATCGTAGGTATCCAACATTGTAGTCGTCTGAAAGAAGATTGGTGAAATCAGATTGTGTGTTGACTTTAGAAACTTGAATCAAGCATCACTCAAGGATAATTACCCTTTACCAAACATGGAGCATCTCCTGCAAAGGGTTACGAGAGCAGAGATGGTGTCTATGCTTGATGGTTTCTCAGGAAATAACCATGTGTTAGTAAGAGAGAAGGATCAACTCAACACTGATTTCACTACCCCATGGGGAACCTACAATTATTTACGAATGCCTTTCAAACTAACTAATGTTGGTTCTACTTTTCAACTCGCCATGGACTATGCTTTCAGAGATTTGGTAGGAAAAATTATAGAGATTTACCAAGACGATCTAATTTCCATTTCCAAGAAGAGAACTCAACATATTCACCATCTGTTGGTAATCTTTGAGAGATGTAGAGAGTATGATGTCTCTCACAACCCCAAGAAATCGATTTTTGGAGTGGATAAGGGAAATTTGTTGGGACATATCATCTTTAAAGATGGAATTTCGGTGAATCCTTCCAAAATCAAAGAAATTGAGAAGATTCCTCTCCGTAAAGATAATAAATCTTTACAATCATTTTTCGGTAAAATTAATTTCATAAGAATATTCATACCAAACTTCATTGATATTGTCAAACAATTGAATCAATTGTTGAAAGGGGTCTCCCATTTCGAATGGGATGAAAACGGGAAAAGGGGTTTTTCAACATATTAAATATGCTATAATTGTTGCATCAGTTTTGGTGAGCCCAAATTTTACTAAAGAATTCATCATCTTCTCCTTTGCCTCAAATGACACCATCGTAGGAGTCCTTTTACAAAAAAATTATGAAGGAGATGAGAAATCGATTGCCTTCATGAGCAAAGTGCTCAGGGACTCAAAATTGAATTATACAATTAATGAGAAAGAAGCATATGTCATTGTTAAGTCTCTCAATCATTTTAGAACATAGGTGGAGTATAACAAGATTAAGGCCTTTGTCACTTATCCAACAGTAAAGGACATTTTATCACAACATGATTGTATTGGTTCAAGGGGAAAGTAGATGTCACAAATCCAAGAGTATGACCTAGAAATAAAACCTTCCAAGATAATAAATGGGCAAGGATTAGAAAAAATTATCACTGAAGGAAATCAAGAATCTATCGAGGTAGGGGGAAAGGAACAGGTAAACATTATCAAAGGTGAAAACGATAAATGGTATTCAGATATTATATATTATTTGAAGAAACTCTTGTGTCCTAAACATTTAGTATATCACAAAAGAATGGCTTTGATACTCAAAGCCATGAAGTATTGCTTAACACAAGAAGGTCTTGGATGGAGGAATTATGATGGAGTGATTTTCATATGTGTAAATAAAGAAGAAACAAATAAGTTGATTTCAGAGCTTCAATCAAGATATTGTGGAGGTCATTTTGTTGCTCGCAACACCTCTCATAAAATCTCGAGGGCAGGATATTATTGTCCTACTATCTTCTTTGACACACATCGATATGTTAGATCATGCCAACCTTGTCAATACTTTTCGGGAAAGCAACGATTGCATGCCCCTCCTTTAAATCCTGTGGTGGTTGAGGAACCTTTTCAACAATGGGGATTTTACTTTATCTGTGAATTTAAGGAAAACTCTAATAACGGTTACCGATGGGTCCTAACAACTACAAATTACTTCACTCGATAGGTGGAATTCGTCCCAATGAAAAGGGTGACAAAATAAGTGGCGATGAATTTCCTCGAAGAAAGGATAATGACCAAGTTTGGTGTTCCCGCTAATATTACCACTGATAATGCTAAGGCCTTCAACTAAGTAGCTCTAAATCAATTTTTTTTAAGTATGAGATTGTTTTATCACATTCGTCAAACTACTACCCTCGGGGAATTGGTTTGATAAATTCCAGCAATAAGAACATCGTGAAGAAATTTTTTGGAGAAAACAAGAGGATTTGGGATGGAAAAATCAAGTATTCTCTTTGAGCATATCGCACAACGGTTAAAACTTCTACTGGAAAAAACCCCTTTTGAGTTAGTTGATAGGATGGAAGAACAATTTCCCATAAATCTTCAAATTCCAACCTTGCAACTATCCCAACATTTCACCATTGACAAAGAAGCATTACAAGGAAGAATTGATCAACTTGTAGAATTGGATGAGACCAAAAGAATGGATTTCGATCAAATGGTGAAGAATCAGAGAAAAATCAAAGGAACTTTTGACCGAAGGCAAGACAAAGGGATTTCAAGAAAGGAATTTTGGTCTTGATGTGGGATAAAAGGAGGGAGAAACTTGGGATGCATCAGAAGTTTGATAGCTTATGGTTAGGACCATATAAGATTGAGGAAAAATTTGGGTTTAATTCTTTCTATTTTTCTACCAGCGAAGGGAGGAAGATGCCATTTCTAGTAAATAATCTCTCCTCAAACTTTATTTTCCAGAAGGAACTTGACCTCTTTAGGGCCACGAGCCCCAAGTAAGAAGGTAGGTCATTTGCTTTACCTTGCACTTGCATTTGGTTGCTCATGATAGTTAGTTGCATTTATTTATATTTGCATGTCATGTTTCACTTTCATTTTTCTCTACTTTCATTATTTCATACTTGTTATGATCATTTTCTTTCATCATATTACATGTTAGCTTAGAAATTAAAAAAAAAAAATGCAAATTTTTCTTTTAAAGATTAGTTGAAATTTTGATCACATGGACAAAGTGTGAGCAAGCTACCCTTGATATCCACAGTTTGTTTGTTTCAGTGTGTGTAGGAATAGGTCTTACCAGGAGACATTGAGGTTCTCATACACTCTACGGTGAGCACATGTCCCCGAGTAGGATCTAGATGCTATCCCTCATTCCTATGGATAACTAAGGAGATGATGTCTCAAGGCCCTCAAGTTGTAGAATTGGAGTACCGAGAGACAAATGAGTAGGCAGGGGCCCCTATCATACCTCTCATCACAATCTGATTTATGGCAGCAACATCCACTACACTTGGCTTGGCCCACAGAGGAAAGCAGGTCTTTCTTCATCCGATAAGAAGTCATGTATCGTAGTAAGTGTCATTTTAATATTTGAATCATTTGAACATGTTGCAAAGGATCCTTTCTTGATTTTGAAAACATTTTCTTGGAAATTGTGTCTTTTCCCCTATTTCACCTTGGTGAGTGTCATGGTATCCTAGTAAGTGGCCACCCTTAAGGAAGGGTTGTTAATGAGGGGGTCTCCTTGAATGGTCATCATACCATTCCCGCTCATACTTGTCACCTTCCATCATTTATTCTCCTTTGTCTCCCCACCTTTTAGGTTTTCGAGCTTATTTACCCAAGAAGGGAATGTACCTCATTTCATGGGAAGAATGGGTCATTAGGATCAAAGGTTCCCTAGAAAAAAAATCATGCAATAAAGACTCACCCTGGGATCACAAGAGAAATGAAACGCTTCTCAAAAAAGCAAGGGACCCATAAAATAATTAATTAATTAATTACTAAAAGTTTCCAAGGTAGAGCGTTTGTGGGCTATGCATTTCCTTTTTAGTGCCCCTTATTGTCTTCAACTTGGAAAGGCATGTGAACCAAGGTAGAGCATATGTGGGATATGTGTTTCCTTTTTAGTGCCCATTATTGTCTTCAACTTGGTGACACATGCAAAGTAAATGTCTAATAAAGGGCTTGGAAAAATATACCTTAAAAGCAAAAAAGAGGAAAAGGATGTGGCTATCCCTCAACAAAGGCGCCCATAAATGAGACAATATGAGCCCTTGTATGTCATGAAACCCCATACCTAGAATTCTAACCCCATCCACCTCACATTCACTGCATGACCTAGAAAGGTTTCTCCTTGGGAGCATCCCCTACTTGAGGAATTGGTTCACCCAATAGAGCACTATCACACCCCTCCCATATCTAAATTTGGCAAGTTGTATAAGGTCTTTAAGCATTTGTTTTTTTTGAAAAGGGGGAATTTAATGCACATGTTTGGGTGGTTATTTTACTATATGTGGCTTACTTGGCATGATATTTTGACTTATAGACCCTTTGAGGGTGTACGTGTTTGTATTTGTAGGACCTTGACAAGTGAAAGTTTCATCATGAAGGCACAAGGTCACTTGGACCTTCATTTGGGGCATGAAGCCCATTGGCTGGATGATACGCGCCCTTCTCTTTGGAAACATGAGGACAAGATAGATGATGAACGTTTCCTTTGGAGGCATGAGAGGACACATTGGAGAAGGAAACTACGCCCCCTTTTCTCAACGTTTGACCATGGAGGATCAAACCATCATTTACTAGAGTGTGATGTCATACTTGGAGTGCTAGGGTTTGGTGGTGTTGTACAATTTGAGGATGACTTAGCATGTCTAGATGAAGGAAGACCCTTGCACATGAAGATATGGCCTTTGGAGGCCCAACGTCTCCCTCAAGACCCTTAACATCTTGCTCATTTGGCCAAAATGTTTCTCCTAGTGGCCCCACGTCATCCTTTAGGGCATGACGTCACCCGTAAAAGGGGATTTTATTTTGTAATTTTTTATTGTAATTTGTAAATGGAAAAAAAAAGGAGGTTGACCTCCCTAATTTCATGTTGACATTTTGAATTGTGGACAAAGGGTTTTAGGTGACCTCATATAAATAGAGGTCACCCCTTTGTCATTTGGATATAACTCACTGAAGAATTACATAAGTGTTGGCTGAAATTTTCACCCGAATTGGGAAAATCACATATCTCTCTCTCTTATGATTTGTGTATGCTACTACTTGTCTCTTGGAGGAATAAGCTAGGAGTTATCTCTTGGATTCTTTTTTCTTTCTCTTCTGATGGAATATTCTTGGTAGAGACAAGTTTTAATTGTTATATATTGGAATTGGTAAGGAATTTTCTGCATATTGTTGTCATTTCTTGTTGTTTCATGGTTGTTATTTTCTAAACCCTTGTAGGAGTATAAGGGAATACACCTTCCACCAAGATATATCACTTTGTCATTGAATAAACTATTGCTAAGGTTGCTAGGAGTAAAAAGGCTTACACCCTCCTAGATTTACCTTGCTAGATTTGTTTTCTCTAGGGAGTAAAGAGGATTACACCCCTAGAGAATTAAAAAATATATATCTTACACAAGAGACTCCATAACCCAATTGATAAGGAACTAATATACTTGCATTGGAGATATAAAACCATTGCATTGGTATATGTGAAATGTTGATATTTTGCAATTGTCTAAGTTGAAAGTTATTCTTCATATGTGAAAGTTATGCTTTATTGTGCCCTTGAGGCGTATTGATTGGCCAACCAATTCACATTTATGTTATAAATTAATGATATAGCCATTAGGGGTGCATAAAAATCATCTAAATCTCTCCATTTATTCACTATTATACTACTGAAATTTACTTGTAATCCTTGGTGATTATTCTACTAGTTATTGGCTAATTATTGGGTGGTTTACTTGCTTGTTTATGTGGTTAGAATTTGTTGTTGTAGAAATTGTTTGATACAAACATTTGGTTGTTATAATAATTGTTGATAACATCATACAACAACCCTATAACATCATCAAATTATTTCTCTAATCATTGGAAGTTTCTCTGCTCATTGTTAGCTTTATTTCCAAGTATCTTGTACATACTTTTGATTGATAATTTGCAGCTTTCATTACTTGTTATTTGCTAATATATATATTCCAATACTGCTGAAATTTTGGGACAGAAAGGTTTCTTGTTGATCCCCATAGTTTAAAGGCTTGGTTTATCATAATTTGTCTTGTTCCAGGTAGGGTTAACGTTGTTTTGCAGGTGCATGACCTTTGGAAACCATTTACCCTTTATCAAGACTCTTTATCATTCCTTTATCCACTTCTCAGCTTGACCTATAGGCGACTCACTCATCATCATCTCACTTTCCATTTCAATCCCCCTAGGGTCACCGGGATTCCCTCCTTGTTGTGATTTATCACCACTAAAGTGAGGGGAGTGTCTATCTAAGGTGATAGTGGGTAGGTACTCCCATAGTTGTCGCACTTCCATGGATTGGGTTTTGTTTTTCCCAATCCAAAGATTGTGTGATAACACTTGGTTGCGTAATTGGATAAGTATAAGAACTATAAAAACATTTAAGTAAAGAAAAAAAGTGTAGTTGGCATGATTGGATCAAGGAAGAGTATGGGTGCATCTTGAGTGAGGCGTAGTCTAGATGAAGTAATTTCAGTTTAGTCAAGTTGTTAAAATGAAACATTGTGGTGTTGCACGACCCCGAGTTTTAGGCGACTTGGGTATGCCAAGTCGATTTGGATCCCTAGGCAGACAGTGGGCATGTGAAAAATGGTATCAGATATTGAGGCATTATAACACACCCACTACGGAAATAAAAAAAAATCGACCTTTTTCATCTTTTCTCCGATGAACAGAATTCCCCGAATCCCTATGGGACCTGATACAGACCCTGCCATCCCTTATCCATACTCATATGATCAGTGGCTATGACCACAGGTCTTACCAGAGAGGTGCTCTCGGCTTCCGTGATTCGGAAAAATTGCAATGCATGTATTCCCTTGTTCATTTCGGGGTTTCATCCATCGGAATTTCGTGTCTAGCGAACACAAGGAAAACTGACCTTTGGAGATCACGGGTACTGAAATGCCGAAACACCAAAACCATGTGTGCTAATCCATTTCGGGACTTCTCTTATCAGGATTTTGCGACATGCGAGAATCATGAGGTCTCGCACCTGGGTTTCCCGGGAGCCAAAACTCCGAAACACTGAACTCTGAAATACACTATACTATTTCGAGATTTCGCAAGTCGAGATTTCGGGGCTTGCGAGTACGAGAAGACTGACCCTTGGGTTTCCCGGTTGCCGAAACACCGAAACACCAAGGCTTACCCACGTCAGACCTTTTCGGGGTTTCATACTTCGGGATTTCGTGATGTGCGATGACAAGAGGTCTCGCATATGAGTTTTTTGGGGGGCGAAGTTCCAAAACGCCGATACATACATACATACATACATACATACATACATACATACATACATACATACATACATACATACATACATACATACATACATATATATATATATGAGGCTAAGTTCATTTTGGGATTTCCCAAGTCGGGATTTTGGGAGTTGTGAGGATAAGGGCTCTTTCCCTCTGATCTCTTGGGTGCTGAAAAGCCAAAACGTTTACCAGCTACCACGTGTTCCCTACAGTTGGATGGTCCACGTACTCCCATGGGTCTTGGAATCGACGGTTCCGATCTCTTCGCGGCTTACAAAGGTAAAAGGGGTCGAGGCATTTGCGCCTGTGTTCCTTCATCAAATTTAACAGTCGTAACAGAACTTAGATCCTCTGAAAGGATCTCATTCGTGCAATTAGCAAGAGGAAGGGTATCCTGGGTATCGAACCACCGAAAGGTCCTAACTCATCCACACATGGTCATTTCAGGATTTCGCAGGTCAGGGTTTCTGGATTCGTGAGTACCAGAGAACTCGCACCTAGATACTCCGGGTGCCGAAACACCGAAAACTCTTAACTTACTCCCACGCTAATATATCAAGATTTCACAAGTCGGGGATTCGGGACTTGCGAGTGCAAGGAAACTCGCCCTTAGGTATTCTGGATACCTAAATACCGAAATGTTGAGGTCTACGAGGACCATTCTCCCTCATGAAAGATTTTAAGACTTAAACTATAACATCCTCCTTCGGGTCCTCAGGCAATTTACACCATGTTTTTGAAGACCAGACTGGAAGGTCTTCTAGAAGGTAAGGGAGTGGTCTCAAAAGGGTGCCTTCATGGGGAAATCTATCCAAGGCATCAGGTAAGACAAACATGGGAACAAATCTCCTGAGAGCAGACTTGAAAATCGGTATCAGTTCAATATATATAAACATAAGACATACGTGGTCTTTCCAATAAAAGCATGCAACCATCATTTCTAATCAAAACACCCTATAGACAGTCTTATACTGAAACCATTCATAATTGCACAGACTATGAGCATACATGTCAGCATATAAATTTCAAGATACAAGATATAAAACACTTATTAGAAAAACATTGGGTTTGATGCAACTGCTGAGAGGGGTGATCGTTTCCACCCAACCGTAGGCTCAGCGATTCCGAATGGATTTACCACTAGCCACCCCCGAGCTGAGACCACGATGCTTGAGACTCTTTGTCTCTGCTCTTCAGCGATCAAGAATGAAGTTTACCCTCCTTCTTCTCTGCTATCACTCACTCTGTATTTTGTTCCAGAGTTCTTCTGATCTCTTTCCTGGGATCTCCCTCTCGCGTCCCCCTTTCCACACCTTTTACCTACCTTTTCTTTTCTAGCGAGGTTGTGTGCGGCACAAATTTCCCCACGGTGGTCAGGTTTGAGGCCTCCACGGATGGGTGGTTCACCCCCTTCCCTCATTACTCATGAGGAGCCTCTTCACCTACCATCCTGGCGAGTAATTCATTTCGGGGCCAGCAAGTTGCTCTTGGTTCTCTGGTCCAGTGAAGACCAAATACGGTATTGGTTTTGGTGGAAGTTAACGCCACCATTTTAGGTGCCTTCCACCACCTTTCTTCAGCCATCGTGGTCTCTTTTCCAGCACATCCCCCTCTCAACAGTCCTACAATATATATATATATATTCATAATGTCAATTTACATTCATTGACCTTGTGTACTAAGGTCCATTCAAAATCACACATTCACATCTTTGAGTTTGCCACATTTCTTGGCCAACATAATTATTTTTATAGACCGGGGGAAACAGGGTGTTACAATTCCCTCCCCCTTAAAGGAACATCGTCCTCGATGTTCTATCTATCATCAATGTACAGAGGTAAACAAAATTGGATATGCCTGGTTCATGGCATCCTCCATTTCCCATGTAGCCTCATATGGGCCAAAATGTCTCCACTGCACCTTGACCTGTGCAATGGTTCGGTTCTAGAGCAGGGTTTCCTTTCTGTCCAGCATGCATTGAGGTTCTGGTAGGAATTATCCCTCCGGTTCCACCTGGATCATAGACCAGTCAATTATATGATTAAAATCATGTACATATTTCTTCAATAATGAAACATGGAAAACATTATGTGCTTTTACTGTGGGAGGAAGTGCTAGCCTATAGGCTACAGGTCCCACTCTATCTAGAACCTCAAAGGGTCCACAGTACTGAGGTGCCAACTTGGCACAAGCTCCCATTTTCAAGGAACTCTTCCTGGGCCTAACTCTGAGATATACATGGTCTCTCGTCTTGAACTCTCTTGGAGTTCTCTTTTGGTCGACGTAACTTTTCTGTCAGTTCTGAGCGGCCTTCAGGTTTTGTTTTATTTGAGTCACTTGTTGTTCCATTTCTTTCAACATGTCGGGTCCAAAAGAAATTATGTTTACGGGATTAATCCAACTAACAAGAGTGTTGCACAGTCTACCATAGAGGACTTCAAATGGACTCATCCTTAAGGATTCTTGGTAGTCGTTGTTGTAAGCGAATTCCACTAGTGGCAGGTAGTCTTCCCACTTCTTGGGTTGATGCATTAAATGCATTCTTAACATGTCTTCTATTATTTGGTTCACTCTTTCTGTCTGTCCGTCGGTTTGAGGGTGATAGGTGGTGCTAAACATCAACTTGGTCTCTAAACCAACCATTAGTGACTTCCAAAAGTTGTAAGTGTTATCGCACAGTTTGTAGGAAAGGTCCAAAGAGCTTGAGTCAGGGCTTGAAACCGGCGTAACAGGAGCTTCCCCACCCACTATCACCTCGATGGGGAGCTCTTTCTATTTAGGAGGGCAAGTCCAAGGGAGACGTCCCTAAGGCAATTTGGGTTAAAGAAAGGCTAAAGGGTAAAGGCCAAGTCAATGAAAACCCCTTTCACAGATTGCTTCCCAAGAAGAGATAGTCAAAGAGATAAGACCACTGATGATGCACCTGTTTGCGAGACAAAACAAAGAAAACTAGAATGTGCTTGCAGTGGGTTAGTACTTCATGAAATCAATGACTATCTTCAAATGAATATATGAGCAATGATCAAAGGCAATTGTTGACGAAGTCAATGATTGCTAAGCAAAGATAAATAACTTGTATCACTCCTTCAACAAAGCATAAAAGGTAATAAGCATTCAATGTTCAATATTAGACCTTGTATCATATCATTAATGCAATAAACATGTCAAATCAACTCATATACAACATATTACTGCGTCACCTATACAAATTCTGCTACAAGGGTGACGTCAAGCTTTAATAATAGGTCAATTTGAGAAGCAAAGAGCACAACGTTTTACCAAATAAGCTCATAAATACAACTAACAACTCAATGCC
>ML869868.1:3095-20325 GCA_009831015.1 Picea engelmannii | reverse complement strand
TATCAAACTATATTTTTTGGTTTATGTTATGCATGTAATAATTTTGGACATAAAGTTGTAAATTGTAGAGCTAACAATAGGAACAATAACTACTTTGAGAGCCATACACAAAGGTGTTGTTGGGAAAAACACCCTACAAACTAGCAAATTAGGGTCTGACTTTGCATGCAGATTTGATCGAATAGAAACTACTTTTTTACCTACATCCCAAGATTTAAACCCCTTTTTCTCAGTAAATGCATGGAAACGGACCACCTACCTTATTACCGGCGTTCGATGTAGAGCCTCTGTTGTGCTTGATTACTTGTTTGCGCTTCTCCTTCCAAAGATGACCTGCACTCAAGACAAAGAATAACTATGCATGCATGCTACTTCTATACTCAAGGGTTAGAAATCAAATATAAACCAATCGAATCATAGACAACTCATGAATTGGGATGAGAAAAGCATTCTTTTTATTATGTAAAGTGAATCAACTTACAAAAGCTGAGACCGACCACCGCTCCTTGAACCTGATCCCGGGCTCCTCTTCTTCTGTCCTTCAACTTCTTTGCATTAAATCTCCTTTGGCATGAGGAAAGGCTAAAGGGTTGGGACAATGGAATATGTAAATGGGCAGAGCTTCTTCGCTATATTTTTTCCTCCTCCAAATGGTACCCCTGCCCCTTCTTTTATAGGCTAGAAGGAGCTAGGGTTTTGGACGAACCCTCAACCATGCATGGCCAGGAGTTTTAGTTAACTGACCCATAGATTTTTGTTCCGTCGGCAACTTTCCTTTTTCCTTGCTTTGGTAGGTACATGCGGACTGTTGTGAGTCAGCCAGCATGTACACGCATGCAGTAATGGGTTAGGGTGCGTGGGCCTTTACACAAGAGGATTTTCAAAGAGTTGTTCAGCAGAGTTTTTGCAAAGAAGGGATATGAGTTAGCCTGATGCCAGGTAAGCATGTGTGGTGCAATTTAGGGTTATAAGATATGCCCCCTAATGTGTGAGGTCAGAAGAGCATCTGATGGTTGAAATACATTACCAATCTTTACTGATGTGTCGAACGATTGAGCCCAAGGATCAGGAACCAGGAGGTGTCGTCTACAAAATAACAAATGTCTCACCGAGGCGGGCATACCCATGATAGGGATAAAATAGAACCATGGATACCAATCAAATACACTGTAGATCCATGTCAAATAACTATAAAGAGTAGCCATGAATAATACACAACGGAGCTACATCTCGAAATCAGAAAGATATACATATAGAGTATCCATCTTCCAAAAGCTGATTCAGCTTGATGGCTAGACTTCAGAGCTCGAGAAACAACTTCAAAATATTTTAAAACTTGGGTAGGAGTGTAATATGAGTGTACGACTGCAATACCCAGAGGTCTTCGATGACTCGTCGGTCATGGACTTGATAATCTTGATGATCGGACTGAAGGCTTCAATGATTTCGAACAAGGACTTGATTGGACGTTCAGGATGGCCAGGTATGCGGACAAGAGACATATTGTAGAGGGGCTGACTCAGGCTTAGTGACAAAATTCCCTTGGACAATAGCACGACAAGTGATGAGGTAGCATATATGTTAATCATAAGTCTACGAAGCAGGAGGCAACACAAACTCTCCATATGTTTGGAAGAATAATCAAACAGTGGAGGACACAACTCTATATAGCGAGAAAATCTTCCTAAGATCATACTACATCCCATAGTCTGATGAAAAAATGGACAGATGTGCTTTATCCAAGGGTGACTCATTATGCTTCCAATAAAGAAAATACTTTTCCCATCCTCTTTTTGGGGTATATTTGATTTTTTTTTTCTTTTCGATAATTTTGGAAAAAGAATAAAGGAATATTATGTTACAATGGAGGAACGAGTACTGCAAACATACAAGTTCAAGGCACAAGGACAAGACTAATGTTCTGGTGAAATGATACTCAGGAAAAATCCTCCGACGGCCAAAGGTGTTAAGACGTAGAAGCAAACTGTCACAAGGCTGGTGGATAAGGTATGAAAATGTGGGTGATAGAACACACAATGGTAACTTCCTTCGATGTAAGTTTAACGAGCCCAGAGAAGGTAAGCTCGGTGGTTTTTCATATTTAGAGAGTCTGAAAAAGCATAAAAGGAGACTCTATTGGGGTACCTTTTTCGAAGATAGTCTAGTCGGTTCGAAAAAGGGGTAAACTAGTACTGATTAGACGTCAATTCAAAACCATTTTAACGAGTGTGACAAGGACAAGATCACTCAGCCATTTTTTCACTTATAAGGAGTCTGAAAAAAGATTAACTATGGACTTTGTTAGGAATATTCTTCTGGACCAATTTAATGAGTGTGAAAGAATAAAGTCACTCGACGATCTTTTCAATTTTAGGGAGTTTGAAAAGAGATTAACTATGGACTCCGTGGGGATTTATTTTTCGTAAATTTAGTCCCTCAGGCCTGAAAAAAGAATGAAATTATACTTGAGAGTACTCGTCTAAAGAATGGGAATTCGATAGAGTATACCTTTGTTTGTACAATTGACTTTCCAGACCGAAAAAGGGGTAAACTACCGCCGGACAGACGTGACTTCAAATTTCAATTTAACGAGCGTGAAAGGCCACAAGATCGCTCGACAATCTTTTCATTTTTAGAGGGTCTGAAAAGGGCTTAAAAGGAGACTCGTTATTTTTGGGAGTCCTGAGAATGAGACAAAGAGAGAAAAAGAATCTTGCAAATGAGGCTCAAACTCATATTCAGGAAAGACTATACGGACTCCCGAGCCTACAGTGTTTTTAGAAACAGCATGGACACCATAATGCAACCAGGACCTACCTAGGGCATCCATGTTCTGGTAAGCTCTACTGCCAAGTTATGACACTTCTAAAGAAAATATGATGGTTTCGTGTCACAACCTGATGGGATCGATCCTATAGCAGAGGAAAAAGTCAACGAGGCACATAAGTCAGGGTGGTAACCTAACCTATATGCTCAAGTTGATTTTTGAAATTTTTTATGGACCGTCAATATTTCCTCAAAAATAAAAAAAATGTCCCAATACCCGATCAAATCCCTCCCATATAACTCCTGAATCACTCTAAATGGTTTTTGGTATAAAGAAACTGATAAGGGAGGCCAAAAAAGTGACAAAAAGAGGCCAAAAAGTCTATAAATAGAAGCTGGCAGCTCATTATCACCATTGTTGATTTGGAAATTGACTATGGAGCCAAAAGACCCCCTTTGCCAAAAACAGTGATTTCCGGGAGCTACAGTGGACGAAACGAACTTCTGCTTGGACCAAGTAAGTACAAACTCCCTTATCTAGCTATTCAATACTTCAATTTCATTTTTTAATTTGTTTTTTGGGTGGGTGTCGACCTTAAAAAGGTCGGCCCTAGGTACACGTGAGCTGTCTCTAGACATGCCGCGTGTACATTCAGGCAGAGTAATTTCTGCCCGCGTGTACACACGACTGTCACCTCTACAGCCCGCGTGTACACACGACTATCACCTCTACAACCCGCGTGTACCCCCCTTTTGTAGTGAAAAGAAAACCAAAATCAAGTACTGACCCTCCTTCACCTTGTTGAGTTGGCAGGATGTATGTCTAGTGGAGGGAAAGGGAGCATGAGGCCATCAGTGAGTTGGTTGCAGCAGATCCGAGTGTCGTGGTCTTGTTAATGCAATGCGGTTTACTAAAATTCTTCCTATGTACATTTATGAACGCACAACCAAGGCTACTGAATGCCTTGATTGACTACTGGCACCCTGATGCAAAGGATTTTATGCTAGAGGGGAAATCACTGGTGCCCACCACCGAGGATATCTACTTTCTGACTGGCCTCTCAAGGAGAGGGGAACCAGTCAACTTCCAGACATTTCCCGCAGGACCGAGCAAGATCTCGAAACTGATAGTCGAGCATTGTGAAGTTGGGACTGACCGTGTGGGCTCCCAGATACCTATTAGTAAGATTACTACCTTAGCGCTACAGACTATATTGTTACTGATTGGGAAGATTACCAGCTCAGTAACCTTGCATCAGGCATTTCGCACACAGATGAACTGTTCCATCTAGTGCTTGAATGCACATATTTTTGACTAGAGTACCACACTGCTCGAGTGCATGAAGAGGCAATTGACAAATTGCCGACAACAGACACAGAGGAACTTTGGGTTCGGGACCATCTTCCGTTCATTATTTTTTGAGAGAGTTCTGATTTTTAGTCCTCGAGTTGTAGTACGAGGACATTAGGCCTCATTCCCTACAGTGTGTAGATGGGAAGTATTACTGCTGCAACAAGGTGGTGGAAGGACCGTTGAGTCCTTCGACGATGATTTCTTTGCGTGGCTATCACGACAGATCCCTGTGATTGAGGACTACCCATATGCAGGGATAGATTTTTCTAGAGATCCTGAGATACCCATGCCTCCTGGTGAGGAGCGAGGGGAGATGGGTAAGTCTCCACTTTTGTAGTTTCTTTTTTGTTTGCATATGTACTTTTTATGTCATTTTTGTTATATATATCATTTTTTGTATGCCGGAGTATTTGATGGATAAACGTTTGTTGCATGCAGATGTGGGATCCGTGCGACCTGTCGATTATGCATGAAACAGACGTCGTCCACGGCTACCACCGCTGGGGGAGTAGCCGTAGGGAACCTCCTAGCTGGAGAGGCCAAGAGGGGCCTTAGAAGTAGCAGGGAACCTCCCAGCCGGAGAGACCGAGTTTGAGCCTCATTTTTAGAGGGTCTAAAAAGGGATTAAAAGGAGACCCGTTATTTTTGGGAGTCCTGAGGGTGAGACAAAGAGCGAAAAATAATCATGCAAATGAGGCTCAAACTCATATTCAGGAAAGACTATATGGACTCTCGAGCCTACAGTGTTTTTAGAAACGACATGGAAACCATAATGCAACTAGGACCTACCTAGGGCATCCATGTTCTAGTAAGCTCTACTGCCAAGTTATGACACTTCTAAAGCAAGTATGATGGTTCCGTGTCACAACCTGATGGGATTGATCCTATAGCAGAGGAAAAAGACAACGAGGCGCAAAAGTCAAGGTGGTAACCTAACCTATATGCTCAAGTTGATTTTTGAATTTTTTTATGGACCGTCAATATTTTCTCAAAACTCAAAAAAAATATCCCAATACCCAATCAAATCCCTCCCATATAACTCCTGAATCACTCTAAATGGTTTTTGGTATAACAAAACTGATAAGGGAGGCCAAAAAAGTGACAAAAAGAGGCCAAAAAGTCTATAAATAGAAGTTGGCAGCTCATTATCACCATTGTTGATCTGGAAATTGACTCTGGAGCCAAAATACCCCCTTTGCCAAAAACAGTGATTCCGGGAGCTACAGTGGACGAAACGAACTTCCGCTTGGACCAAGTAAGTACAAAATCCCTTATCTAGCTATTCAATACTTCAATTTAATTTTTTAGTTTGTTTTTTGGGTGGGTGTCAACCTTAAAAAGGTCAGCCCTAGGTACACGCGGGCTGTCTTTGGACAAGCCGCGTGTACATTCGGGAAGAGTAAAGTTTGCCCGCATGTACACACGACTGTCACCTCTACAGCTCGCATGTACCCCCCTTTTGTAGTGAAAAGAAAACCAAAAGCAAGTACTGACCCTCTTTCACCTTGTTGTGTTAGCAGGATGTATGTCTAGTGGAGGGAAAGGGAGCATGAGGCCATCAGTGAGTTGGTTGTAGCAGATCCGAATGTCGTGGCCGTGTTAATGCAATTTGATTTACTAAAATTATTTCTATGTCCATTTATGTGCGCACAACCAAGGCTATTGAATGCCTTGATTGACTACTAGCACCCTGATGCAGAGGATTTTATGCTAGAGGGGCAATCACTGGTGCCCACCACCGAGGATATCTACTTTCTAACTAGCCTCTCAAGGAGAGGGGAACCAGTCAACTTCCGGACGTTTTCTGCGGGACCGAGCAAGATCTCGAAACTAATAGCCGAGCATTGTGAGGCTGGGACTGACTGTGTGGGCTCCCAGGTACCTATTAGTAAGATTACTAGCTTAGCGCTACAGACTATATTGTTACTGATTGGGTGGATTACCAGCTCAGCAGCCTTGCATCAGGTGTCTCGCGCACAGATGAACTGTGCCATCCAGTGCTTGAATGCACAGATTTTTTACTGGAGTACCACACTGCTTGAGTGCATGAAGAGGCAATTGACAGATTGTCGACAGTGGACACAGAGGAACTTCAGGTTCGGGACCATCTTGTGTTCATTCTTTTTTGAGAGAGTTTCGATTTTTAGTCCTCGGGTTGTAGTACGAGGACATCAGGCCTCATTCCTTATAGTGTGTAGATGGGTAGTATTACTGTCGCGACAGGGTGGTGGAAGGACCGTTGAGTCCTTTGATGATGATTTATTTACGTGGCTGTCACGATAGATCCTTGTGATTGAGGACTACCCATATGTAGGGATATATTTTTCTAGAGATCCTGAGATACCCATGCCTCCTGGTGAGGAGCGAGGGAAGATGGGTAAGTCTCCACCTTTGTAGTTTTTTTTTTGTTTGCATATGTAATTTTTATGTCATTTTTGTTATATATATCATTTTTTGTATGCCAGAGTATTTGATGGATAAATTTTTGTTGCATGCAGATGTGGGACCCGTGCGACCTGCCGATTATGCACAGAACAAGTGTCATCCACAGCCAAAGGTCGTGGCTGTCGCCGCTAGGGTAGCAGCAGTAGCAGGTAACCTCCCAGCCGAAGAACCTCACTCACACAGTCTCGATGGAAGAGATAGAGGACCTGCCGCCATCCATGCAGCCTCATGTAGTGGGGCCACCTCGGACATGGGTCCGATTGTTAGGCGTTTAGCCCGTGCTGTGGATGATTATAACAGGGCCCATAGGCCCTGAACCTACTTAGAATTTTTATGTGCCACGAGCATCTACTTGTATATATTTTTTGAGGGCATAAGCCCGGTGACTCGTTACTACCCATTTTTGAGGCACTTGCGTCATCTATGTACTCTGGTTATTTTATGATGTTATATATGGTTTTTATCTTTTGTGTCTTATGGATTATATGTGCAAAAATGTATTTACATGTTTATGTCAATGTTCTTTCATATGTGTGCAAGATGCCAATCTAATTTTGATTAGCTAGAGTATCTGTAATTTGGTTTAATCTCCTAGGAACATGAAAATATGTAATATAATCAAAGTTTCGTTCTAAGAGACGTACCCTAAGGAATCATCGGTGTAAAGTTGGATCATGAACCTGTTATACTCTGTTTAGCTGCGACACAACCAGTTGAGCGTTGAGATAGACCCGGAGATGAGAGATACCCAATGACAAGGCGTCACGAAGAAACTCAATAACTGCACTATACTTGGCGACATTATTTGTGGTGTCACCTAAGCATATACCTCTGGAAGATAACAACTGGCCCTGAGGTGTAAAGATTACCCAAGCTGCGGAGGCGAGCCTCCACGTGTGCCAACTAGCACTGTCTGCATACCCAACAAACACCTTAGAATCACTTGACATCTTCCATATTGACGAAAGATAACATCAATGACACGTCCATAACACTTTTAAAAGAAACTTAAAAAGTAATAGTACAAAGACTATACATATGTTACAAAACGTTACCCACAATGACATGTCTATGAGTAATACTTCTTGAGGTAGAGCCCATTTCTAGGCTCAGCCAAATTATTCCCTTCAAAATCAACCAAATGATAAGCGCCCTTTTTTAATACCTCTTTTATGATGAAGGGTCTGAACGACATGGTTTTAAACTTTCCTGCCCCCAAGGGGTCCTTGTCTTGGTCATAGACTAGGACAAGGTCGCCTTAGAAAATCCAAGGATGAACAGACCTATCATATTGACACTTGACCTTATGTTTGTGAGCCTCGTTGGCCAGAGCCGCATCGTGACGCTTCTCAAGGTGTACTAACCGTTCTTCAAGTGGAGAAGTGTCTAGCAATAATTGTACTGCCAATTTTAGAGATGGGATCTGACATTCGATGGGAAAGACTGCCTCTAGCCCGTAAACGAGTTAGAAAGGTGAGAAACCGGTTGCAGTCTTAACAGATGTTCGGTAAGCCCATAATGCCGAGTATAACATCAAATGACAATTTGACATGGCTGAGTTGATAGTTTGTTGTAGAATAGTCTTAAGAGTTTTGTTTACAGCTTCCACCTGCCCATTGGATTGGGGGTAGTAAGGTGATGAATGCTCCTACCATAACCCAAGATTTGATGTTAATTCAGTCATCATTTGGTTATGAAAGTGACTGCCATGGTCAGTGACAATCTTTCTTGGGATGCTGAACCTTGCTATGATCTGGTTGAATAAGAAGAGAGCTACAGTCTCTCCATCATCTTTAAACGTTGGCATAGCTTCGACCCACTTAGTGAAGTAGTCGACAACTATGATGATATAGCAGTGCTCCCTTGCTGACAGGGGTTTCATGTAGTGTAATCAATCCCCCACTTAGTGAAGGGACCAACTATGATGACAGGAAACATAGGAGCGGGATGTGCCCTCATCTTTCGAGAGAAGATTTGGCATGGATGGCACTTCTTGACCGATTCGATACAATCTTTGATAAGTGTCGGCCAGAAGTAACCTGCTCGTAGAATATTTTGGGTTGTTTCCAACCCAGATAAATGATCGCCACAAGCTCCAGTATGGAAATCGTTGAGCACGATGATGGCCTCCTCGTGAGTGATACATCGACGTAAGATGCATTCTACACCTCTCCGATACAATGTATCATCGAGTATGAGATAATTCTTAGCCTGATGGCGTATCCACCGACGCTCGTCACGAGAAGCGGAGGTGGGGCATTTCAAAGTATGGAGATATATAAGTATATCTCCGTACCAGGGGTTTAAATATGCAATCAAAAACAAATCTCCCTGTATAGGCGATTCCTCAGGCACAACATCACCTGACTCAACCGGAAGTTCCGAAATAAGGTCTGCGAAGACCAATGACTTCTTGGACTTGGTTGAAACGAAGTCTAAGTCAAATTATTGGAGGATGACTATCCATCTACTAATTTTTCCGCCTATAATGCGTTGTGTCAACATGTACTGGAATGGATTCACGACAGCAATGACGGTGGTCTTACGAAACATAACATAGTGACGGAACCGTTGAACAACATGAACTGCTGCCAACATAAGTTTTTCGATATGAGAATAATTGAGTTCTGGTCCTACGAGGCCTTGGCTCAGGTAATAGATCATGTATTCCGAGAACGAATCATCTTCCTGAACTAAAACCATGCCAATAGTTGACTCTACGATAGCTAGATATAATAAGAAATCTTTGTTTGGATTCAAGCGAATCCTAAAGTAGCGACCGCGTTCAAATATTAGTCAAAGGTGTGTGGGATGATCCGTTCACTTGCGAGAGCGTGATGCTAAATCATCTAGATAGGCCTCAACTATATGCTTGAGGTCATGGAAAGAAAAAGACATGGCCTGCTGGAATGTGGCTCTAGCATTTTTAAGGCCAAAAGGCATCTTTCGATATGCGAATGTACCCCACGGACAAATAAATTCCGTTTTATGTTGGTCTTCGGGTTTGATTTGGATTTGATTATATCCCAAAAAACCGTCCATGAAAGAAAAGGCTTCAAAACTGGCACATTCATCAATGATCTGGTCAATGAATGGTGTTGGAAAATTATCTTTGGGACATGCCTTGTTCAAATCATGGAAGTTGGTACATACATGAATTGTGCCTTGTTTTTTATTGATCGGCATAGGATTTGACACCCATTGAGTCAAATGGATAGGATAAATAAAACCTGTCTTTAGCAACTTCTCAACCTCAATCTTGATGGCTGATGCTTTCTTGGGATTGACTGGACAGAGTTTTTGTCGAATAGGATTGGCATCAGGATATGTTGTGATTTCATGTTCAACTATTTTCGGATCGATACCTGACATTTCCTCATAAGACCAGGAAAAAACGTTGCACAATTCTTTGAAAAGATCCATGTAAATTTGAATCTCTTCGGGGGAGCAATCCGCTCCGACGAAGACATTCTCCACGACGCCAGGGTTTTGGGAGATGTTGATGGGTATAGTTGCAGTGATAGTCACCATATTTCCCTCAGCATAAATTTCTTGTGTAGCTAAGAGATTAATAGGACATGGATGATCTCCCGTCATGGTAACGATGAATTCTCCTGCTTCGATTCAACTTAACTCTGGGAGAAAATATGATCTGTGATGAATATCTTCCCAAGGTTTTTCCTGACTAGTCATTGCTTCGATTACTGCTTCTTCAGAAGGCAAGACTAAGTCCAACGAATAGACGTTAGCGAGAGAACCCTGAGCCCAAATAGGCTCTAGAAGTGGATCTAATTCTTGTGTGGGAGTCGTATCAGGGTTAGCTGAAGCTTGTTGGACTAAAGAGTACACTACCTCGGTGACAGACAAGGGCATGGACATGCCTGAATGCCCTGTCTCATCCATCGTGGTTGATGGGGGAGGAAGAATCCAAGGATCCTCAAAGTAAGTCATGCAGAACGACGAAACATGAAAAATCTCAACCTTATGCCGATTAGATATAAATTTGATATCATTGTGAGGAGGTGGGAAATCGAAGGTACCCATCAAGGATGGGCACAAACCCACTCCTACGTTAATGACACCTAGTTGAGGATTATCAATCATCAGGACTGTGGATGCCCCCAAAGCTGGGTCAGGTCTAGAGAAAGAGAGTTGATCAATGGTCACTATCCGAACCTTGTGTGGAAACAACAAGACTCAGAAAACTGTAGCAACCATAGCTTGCATAGAATAAGTCCAACTCCATCCTAACAAGAGGTTATAGTCGAGAGAAGCATCAACTACCTCTACTTCGACACACACAGTTTTCCCTCCTAACTGCACATGGAAAGAAGGAATGATGCCATGTGGTCGGAACGAACGACCGTTGAAAGGAGTGAGGAGAGTAGGTGATGGAGACAAAACGGGCTGGACAATGGCCTTCCAGCATGCTAACGACATAACGCATGTTGAGGCACCCTTGTCGACCACTGTGTGGAAGATATTCCATGTAAAAATTTTCTTGGGATGAGCCACTACTATCTGAAATGCTACATGGTAAGGCAGACGAGGTTTTAAGTTGGTTGTATCTAACATGATGGTGCCCAGATTACAAGTCTCAGTAGAGCCCAAAGCGGTTAACAAGGCTTTCCTCTGAGCAAGGCAACTTTGGAGTACCTCCAAAGCAGACATCGTGCAAGGGGTTTGTGATAAATCCTCCACCACAGAGTAATTCTGGGTGGTCCTTGCGTTTGGGTTGTGAGAATCTTTTTTAAATGCACCCTTTGGAATGTGTGTCATTATTTCTCCCAACGTATTCTCAATATGTAGAGGAAGAGATGGGAGATCAGCTTCTTTACCCTTCTCAGAAGCGCTTGGTTTACTATAGTCATGCGCTCTAGTTGATATGAAAGCATCACCCCTAACCATATATACATTCGTGGATGAGGGATTGTTTGGAGGTGGGTGGGTTTCTTGGCTACCCCCTTCTGTGCTTGTAGAGGCTTGAGTTAGATTTTTTCCATGTTGAAGGGATTAGTCAACACTGCTTGTTGTTGCTGTGTGACGAACTTTTGGGCCTCTGCAAGTCGAGGACAAAGATGGGTTGGGTGGTATTCCACACACAAGTTGCATGGATACCTCACCTTCCATTTTTCCATGTTGTCCCCACCAGCATTATCAGTGGGTTTTTTATCCCCCTTACCCTTCTTTCATTTTTTTTTCTTCCCTTCAGGCTGTTGGGTGGCCTTTGGGTTAGTCGACTACTCGGTGTGTACTTCCGACGTTTGGGTAGGAGGATAAGCCAAAGAAGTAGTTGGGTTGGCCGCTGTGTGTTGTATGGATAACTGTTGCAACTGTTTTGTCAATTGCTCAGTGGGCTTGGTTTGTGTTGAACCAACAATACCATCGACATGTGGTCCAACTCTCTGTCTATTTTTATCCAGTATTGAACGTGGCACATCTGGCAATATGTTGTATAATAAACCAGACTGAGAATAAATGAGCTCAAATTGTTGAGCCCTCATGATGGCATCTTCTTCGGAGAAAACTCCGAATGTCACGACATCTTTGGATACATGTGGGACCAAAGACTTAAGGAACCACTC
Organism: Picea engelmannii; assembly: GCA_009831015.1. Lineage (NCBI taxonomy): Eukaryota > Viridiplantae > Streptophyta > Pinopsida > Pinales > Pinaceae > Picea > Picea engelmannii. The sequence goes on along the minus strand of ML869868.1, from coordinate 8,175 downwards.
AAGTAGGAATGTTGGTGGGACTGGTACTTTGATTAGACTCTTCCGACATCTCCACTCTCGGATATGATCAGAGATATGGTTCGTTGTTGTCTGTTCGAAATTGGCGAGTAGCTCTGTGCCAACGTCGTATATCATAGGTAACTGGAAATGGTTAAGGAAGGCCATCGCCAGTTCACCAAAAGAAGAGTATCTTGAGTGACCGAGCTCGATGTACCATTTCACGACACTACTAATAAGAGTACGTTGAAACAATCGCAACTGTACAGAGTCATCTTTCAATGAGTTAGATGAGCACCAAAGATGAAAGGTAGTCACATGATCACCTGGATCTTCATTAGGCTTGGCCTTGAACTTTGGAATGTTTGAAGGCAACTTCGTCGGCATAGGAGGCCAACGTGGATCGTGACAAATAGGATCATTTAACAACCTTGTCAAATCTGGCAAGTGTAAAGTCGCCAGGAATGGTAATTTGGGTTGTTGCTGATAACCTGGGTAAAAGGGTCCTGGAGTTTGACTAGCACCAGGTTGCCGGGAAAAGTTTGGCTGCTGGCCCGGATTCTAGTAGAAACCATGGCCCTGACCAGCGTAAGGATTTTTCATCTGTGGAGACATCATCGATTTATTTCCCAAAAAGCACATAGAGTGTTGGGAATACATTGTATTCGAAGGACTTTGGGAAGGATTACCCCATGCCGGTCCTGTGGGGAGAGGCATAGTGGTCTGTCTGGGGTTCCATTGTTTGTTGAAAGAATTACCCCAGAATGGAATTTCGGAGGAGGGAATGGATCCTTGTCCTGAATTCCAAGGTCCTGCTATGTGTTCCCCCTGCGCAGGAATAGTACCCTGCGCAGGAGTAGATTGTCCAAAAATGGGGTTTCCCCCAGACGGGAAAGCAGCTGACGAGAAAGTGTTGTTACCAAATGTTCTGTTCCAATAAAATGGTGTTGAACCTACCAGCATACTGTACGAAGAGGGTCCCTGACTCCCTGCTCCAAATAAACTAGTGTGTGTAGGTTGCCCAATGGACTGTTGATGCGGACCACCAAGTGAAGGGGACGAAGGAGGGATATGACCTCCTGCATAAGGAAAAGCGTTAAAAGGGACAGGAGTGCCCCCAAGGTGACCTTGCAGAGGAGCACTAGAGCTCCCTGCCCACCCAAAGTCTGTAAATTGGAGTAGGTTAGTACAAGACTTGTTCCCGAACTAGGCATACCGTATGAAAACGGAGGGCATGTCGCACTAGGTGTGAAGGGGGTTGTGGTTTCTGCCATAGATGGGTTCGGTCCACTGTGTGACGTAGTTGCAGTTGAGATCATGGTGGCTCGGACCGATGATGGTAAGTTAGGAGATGACTATCCTGTGGTGGCAATTGTGATGGGAATTGACGAATTCCCAGAAGGAGTAACAACATTTGCTTCCTTTGCCGTGTGAGGCACTGTCTGGCGTTCATGAAATTGGATTGGTACAATAAATGGTGCGAAGATATCGGTGGTTGGGGCTTCAACTGAGCCAAGATCGGCAGTTGATTCCTCCAGAAGTTGTTCAGGCACAAAGGTTTGTAACCCAATCGCTTCAAAAGACCCTTGTTGGTATATCTTCCGCCTTAATGGTGGCGGGGGTGGCTCCAGTGTAACCAGCGACAAGCCAAGAAGCCTTCGTGACTGGTGGAGCTCAGGATCCTCCACTGTGTGAGAAGATCCAAGACACGTTAAGGTATTCTAAACATTCAAAAGTAACACACACTAAAAAAGAATCCCCTAAGAGATAAGACAAGAAATCACTAAACTATTTGGAAGAACAATTACAACAACCAACAATAGAGAAACTTATCGGTGCACGTGAAACTCGAACACGGAAGCACCCTCCGGGTATACTCTGCAAATCGTGGCCTGATGTCAATCCTAGGTACCACGGTATACCCCCGCAGTCACCTATGTATGTCCCTAAAAAGATTGGCAACTGGGTTGCCAACACGTGAACAATCACCAGGCGGGTACAGTCGAAAGTCGGGTAGACCACAATGAGCAGGGTATCGAGCTTGAAACCTGTCAAGGGTATCAAGAGAAAATTGTCCGGAAGACAACTGAGGACCTCTAACAGATTCGAGACCCATGAAGCCCCATGGAAAATGCAAACGAAGGAATCCCAAAACAATCCCTCTATATGTGTTCTCCACTATGATTGGTCCAACTTTGGAGGGGTTATCTCCACTACCTTTCTGCACGCGACCTCGTGTTTATCCCCTGTGTTAGAGGGGGGTCCCAGATAACTTCCACAAAACTGGACTTAGACACTCCCTATCTCAGACTCTAATGTTTGGTTTTGAATGGTCTTGAAGAGTTTCCTCTCCAACCTAATCCAAGGCCCTAATCCTGAACTAGTTTGTGAACCCTACAAACATAAAAGTCTAGTAGATTTTAAAATTAGTGTTTCTTTTAAGGATTTTTCTTACGTCAAGGGGTATGAGGGTGAAACTGATGATGTGTAAAAGACGAAATCAAAAATGAATGAAAAAGATGGAAACAAAAAACTTTTACGAAATGCAAAATTTCAACAACTTTTCACAATGAAAGATTTTTAATTTTTCTAAGATTTTGGACAACAAACTCAAAGGAATTTCATTCAACTACGAGCTACTTATGATCTAAGTGAACAGCAAAAAAATTATGAAATAAAATACTTTTCCCTAGCTAATGATGCAGAAACACACTCTTTAACCAAAGAAGAAAATGAAAATAGATTTTTTATTTATTTACGTGCTAGTAAAGCAAGAAAGGGAAAATACTGACAAGGAAAAACCCAAGAAATTTTTTTTTGTCTTAAAGCACAGATCGCAAAGAATCATATTAAAGAATCATACAAAGGAAATTTAAAAAACAATGACTCTCATGCTTGTCTAAAAACCATAAAACAAAATTTTCTTTTATATTTTTCTATCAACCATTAACTGAGAAAAAGCAGGCTAAGGGTAACATGAATCCTAAACTACTGACTGTTCAAACATAGATTCAAACACCTGAGAGGAATACTTCTTATCAAAGGAGGGGATGACTGCCCCACCCTGAACAAAAAGTAGCCTGTACAAGCACGCTATTGTTACTCAAACAGCACGCGTGCAAACGCGTTCTGACCAGAGACAGAGAGCATGTACACGTGGGCTGACCTTGTATAGGCCGCGTGTATATCTAAATTCTAAGAAAAAATATGAAAACAGGTAGTCCAAACCAGGAAGAGGCCTCTGGTATTGATAACAATGATCCCTTGAAGGCTTGGATGCTCTTTCTAACAGAAAAAACAAATAATGCAATGAAAAATAATAAGGAAAAAAAACGCAATCTAAGATAGGACTGAAATCAAGCAAGACTCAGACAAGATTCCAGAAAACCCCCCTCAGAATGTGTGATTCTGACAGGGAAGAGGAGGATTGCCTCTAAGGTTTTCTGAACTCCTACACGCTACTGCTATCTCTACAGCTAGCGTTCACACGCGGGCTGTCAGAGTATAGGGTGTGAGTACATGCGTTCAGGAATTCTGTAGGTCACGTGTACCTTTGTGTGTCCCGAAGAATATAGTCAAACAAAAGTCAAGGAAAGATGGTATGGAAAACCAAACTCCCTGCTAGCTCAGACCTTACAGAAATAAAAGAAAACGACAGGCAAAAAAAAAAACATAAAACCTAGTCTCTAAACTACCCAAAAACTCAAATAAATCCAGGAACCCTAAAGAGTATTCTCCCCAGTATGGTTGCCAATTCTGTTGTTGGGAAAAACACCCTGCGAACTAGAAAATTAGGGTCTGACTTTACATGCAGATTTGACCGAATAGAAACTACTTTTTTACCTACATCCCAAGATTTAAACCCCTTTTTCTCAGTAAATGCATGGAAACAGACCACCTACCTTATTACCGGCGTTCGATGTAGATCCTCCGTTGTGCTTGATTACTTGTTTGCGTTGCTCCTTCCAAAGATGATCTGCACTCAAGACAAACAACAACTATCCATGCATGCTACTTCTATACTCAAGGGTTAGAAATCAAACATAAACCAATCGAATCATAGACAACTCATGAATTGGGACAAGAAAAACATTATTTTTATTACGTAAAGTGAATCAACTTACAAAATATGAGACCGACCACTGCTCCTTGAACTTGATCCTGGGCTCCTCTTCTTCTGTCCTTCAACTGATTTGCGTTAAATCTCCTTTGGCATGAGGAAAGGCTAAAGGGTTGGGACAATGGAATACGTAAATGGGCAGAGCTTCTTCGCTATATGTTTTCCTCCTCCAAATGGTACCCCTAACCCTTCTTTTATAGGCTAGAAGGAGCTAGGGTTTTGGACAAACCCTCGGCCATGCATGGCTGGGAGTTTTAGTTAACTGACCCATAGCTTTTTGTTCCGTCGACAACTTTCCTTTTTTCGTGCTTTGGTAGGTACACACAGGCTATTGTGAGTCAGCCAGCGTGTATATGTGTGCAATAATGGGTTAGGGCACGTGGGCCTTTACACAAGAGGATTTTCAAAGAGTTGTTCAGTAGAGTTTTGGAAAAGAAGGGATATGAGTTGTTATGATGCCAGGTAAGCATGTGTGGTGCAATTTAGGGTTATAACAAAAGGGGTTATTCAAGAAGACCTAGTGAAACACAGAGAAGAAGTTATAATAGGTTTGAATCTTTGAACACTGAAGTGGAATGTTACAAATGTAACAATTTTGGACACATGGCCAAAAATTGCAGAATGATAGTCCCTCCTAAAGAACCTCAACAGAGTCACAAACAAGAACCTCAGAAAATGACATGGATAAGAAAGCAAGATCAGTATAGCAATGAAGAATGCATAGTCCCTCTAAAAGATAAACAGAAGAAACATGGTTTATATGTTGACAGTGGATTTTCAAAACACATGACAGGTGATAGAGACAAGTTTCTTACATTATGAAAGGAAAGAGATGGATCAGTCTCCTTTGGAAATGATGATTCATCCAAAATCATTGGAAAAGGCACAACTCGAATTGGGAACAAGAATGAAAAGGAAGAAAATGTTCTACTAGTAGAAGATATGAAACATTATTTTTTAGGT
>WSFP011443929.1:0-20326 GCA_009831015.1 Picea engelmannii | reverse complement strand
CTCACACACATAAGCAATGCATTCCCACACACATAAGTAACCTATCCAGGATAAGAAACTCATTCATGTGCATAAGAGTTGCACTCACACTTATAAGTGACCCAAATAGAATAAGCAATGCACTAATGCACATAAAAGATACACATATAATAAGTGACACGCTTATATACATAAGAAAAGCACTCGCATCCATAAAATAAACGATGCACCTAATGTAAGAAACACACTCACACACATAAGTGGCATTCCTAATGTAAGAAATACACTCACATATATAAGTGATTCATATGCTCATGCTCATAAGAAACACACCTAATAGACTAGCAACACACTCAATCACATAAGCAAATTATTGACCACATAATCCATGCACTCATGCATATAAGTGATGCACTTACACATACCATTAATATACCTAACATAAGAAACATGCACGTATACATACATGATGCACTCCAACACATAAGTGATGTGCCTAACTCTACATAATCAACATACTCACAGATGTAAGTAACTCATTGATGCACATAAACAAGACACCAATGCACATAAATGACACACCCTCCATACAAGTAATGCAATCACACACATAAGTGACAAACTTGAGCACATAAGTGACACGCCTAACACAAGAAAAACATTGACACACATAAAGTGATGCACATAACCTAACTAATGCACTTGTGCACATGGCATAAGAGACACGCTCATGCACCTAACGTAAGTGACACATTCACACACATAAGAAATGCACTTATTTACATGATCAAATTATCATTGTCAACTTCACAGGCTTACCCAATGAAAAGGTTTAAACCTTTCTCTATTGAAATGGCAAACCCTCCAATTATGTACTAGTTACTATATGCAAGTTAAGATATTCCTTTTATGATCTTTGTCTAATCTAATATAGACTAGTAAATTTATGTGCATTTAAAAAAAGTATTGAGTGGATGCAATAGATGCAAGAAGCTAAATGAAACTAGCTAAACCCTAACTAGAGGAGCAAAGATCAAAGAGATGTAAGTGATAATAGGGAGAATTGTCCACTATTACCATGAACCCAAATTAGACCCTCCCAAATTGAAATTATCAAACTACAAAGAGCACTTCCTTATCACAAAACCACTTAGTAAATAGGTTGAAATGAAACATGGTTAAACATATATTGATAGGTAGAGTAGCTTACCAGCTAAAGTATATGCTAAATCAAAGGCTCTGAGTAATCCAGAATAGTCCACAAGTTGGCAAGAGACTCCCTACTTCATATCAATTGTTAGTAAATAAAATATAAGTGATAATAAATACCACTAATGAGAGAATAGTCCACAAGTTATAATGGTCAAGCCCATAAGCATCAATGGAACCAAGAAAGGAGAGAATAGTCCACAACCAATCAAATATCTGCAAGAGTATAAATGCAATAGCTAAAAACAATCTCTTTATTAAGATATGAAGATACCTTACAATGCCAAGAAAGAGAACCTTTTGCTCAAAGGACGTGGTTCTATTTATAAAACCTAGGTGACTTTTTAACTAACCTAGATGACTCATCACAAGCTTTGTCTTATTCAAACTTTGACTATTTAAAGTTTAAAAGAAATTTGTTGACATTGACTTGTTGACTTCAACAAACAAATTTGTTCAAAGGACATGAAACCACTAAAAAAAATCAGTACACCAATAAAACAATTCTTCAAATTGTTTTTCCTTTATAAAAACTAGACTTCCCACCTTGGGCTTAACCTTAGCTAATCTATATTTGAATTTATTTTTTTTTCCGAGCAAAGTTTTTTATTACATTGTTTGGAAATTCTTGATACGTTCCGGGATTCACAACATACTCATGAGGGGACCTCTTTATCAATTATTTGGATACTTTTTGCTGCCATGTGCTTTAGCTGAATGCATTGATCCATTTTTTCTTGAAATTCCTCCAGCTAAACAATATCTTCATTTGGGCATAAGTGAGAACGCATGATCATGTTTCTAATGGCACATGAGAGATGTGGTGTCTCGAGCTAGCCATCACTATTTGCATTCTTTGCGCAATGGATTCTTTAAAAAAATTGGGTTTGCAACTCCTCTACCCAAAATTTATTTGAAGTTAGAGTTTAATTTGGAATTGGAATGTAGTGTTATTTCCACATGGTTATTTGAATCAATTGAAATTACCTTTAACAAACCTTAGCCATCTTCTTACGAATAATTGCATTGTTTTCTGTCATTGAATCCTAGAAGGCATGAATGTATACAAGGTCCATAGAATATTCAATGATCGAGTTGAATAAGATGTTCCTCAACATGTCATATACTTCAACAAAATATTACATGCCACCTCATGCCATGCTTTGGATTCTCATTTGTTATTTGAGGCTATATATTTCATCATCTGATTGATAGTTCTACATGCATTTATTGTTGTTTAGCATTGGCTATTTTGGTAAATACAACCTAAAGGGCACCTATGGCATGTGAACATGCATATTTGACGTTAAGGACAACTTCTTCCATATCTTGTACATCTATAGCCACATCCTTATCTCTATTCATTTTACATGTAGACCTCTTGAGACTTTGATTTTTTATGTCAAATGGGAAGGATTCATATTGCTCCTTGAATTCCTCTTCTCTAAGTAGTTGAACACTTAAGTATTCAACTAACTAAGGCACTCTCCCAACCACTTGGTATGTTATATCAAGCAGGATGCCTTCTTCTTGCTATTTTCCAAGGTCACCTCCTTCCTCCACTATCACACTGCTCATCTGCTCTCCAAATGCAACTATTTACCCCTCTAGATGTTGTGGCATTTTAGGAATTAATTGTTTGGTTCCTCCTTTAGTAATGGTCAAAATGGGAAATAGATAATTTGATAATGAACATGAATTACCTCTTATTCGAGAGTCCAAGTGTGAATAAATGATCTGAAAGGGATCCAAACCCACAAATGGATGTAAGACTCAATACTGGCGAGTTAAATTTGGCAATTTATGAAGGTCGGGAAACATTGTAAAACAATGCAAATGTAAAAGTTGAATAAAACAAAATGAAAATGAGAAGGAACAGTGTATTAATTAAAATATTTAAAAATATATATATAGGAGAGAACGTTGAGGAATGGGAAATGAAGGGTCATGGTTGTTGGCCTTCCCATTACCCCACAACTCTCCCTATTTCCTTTTTCACTTTCATACTCAATGGGTATTTTGGCCAAGAGAGGAAGAGGCATATGGATCCATGAAATCACTATAACTAGGGATTGTCAGAATGAAACATTGAACCCCATTTCGAAGTTGGTTTTCCCATTTAGGTTTTGAGGGTAAAATTTTTGAGTTCATTGTGATTGATTGTTGTGTTTGATGTTGTTATTCTTCATATTAAATTAATGCCTAGTTATTTTATGGTGTGAGAATTCATTCTCTGTGTGTAAATGAAAGACATTAATTGTTATGTGATGGCCACGATAATATTTACTTTGAGATTTGAAATCTATGATTGAAAAAACAGATTTGTTGCTTCTTTCTAGCTAGGTTGCTAATTACATTCCCTGGTATCTAGTTCTTATTCATCTGCTCAGACCATTGACAACAATAGGTGTTCTCTTTCCTTGAGAGATGGAAAATAGACTGGAATCTTTTCCATAGAGTGTTTGATTTGTTACCTTTGGTATTTTCTCTTTGCTTGAGTTGACTACTAATTCCCTCAGTCGTACGTCTTCTCTGGACTGTCTTTCTTTTTCTTGGGTGAATCTTTTCCATAGTCTGGGCAATTCATTACTTTTATTGGTCGATTAATCACCACCTGATTCGAGTCCTATTGCCTGGGTTGATTTCCTTTCACCTAGGTGACTTAATGCATGTACTTGGGTGACTCAATACAATGCAACAAAATTTCTACATAATAGCATCAATGAAAGAGGAGGAATGTTTTTCTAGGTATTGTAATAGAATTGCTTGGTAGTAGAAGAGAGACAAAGAAAAAGGAAATCATGTTCCCTAAGTAATTGAGGAAGTATCTAGAAGACATTAGTCTCTAGATAATAAAAAAATGGCATCACCTATTGTTGTGTGAGAAATGGGATTTGTCTCTAAAGGATAAATCATAGTGGAGAAAACAAATGAACAGTATTCAAACATGCTTTTGTGTGCTTGACTTGAGTTGTACAGTCACTTGCATTTGTTCCTGACACGCTGGAACTTTTCAATCATGGATTAGTTGCATAGGTTACATTGTAGAAGGATCATATTAATCAATACCTCAAGTGTTGCTCAACCATCTATCAACACTCCAACTCTCACATTTGATGAATAGTGAAATGATTCAATATACTCAAAGGTGGTGTTATCCCCATTTTGTGGGATAACTAAGGAGATGATGTCTCGAGGCCCTCAGGTTGCAGATATGGAGTGCCAAGAGACCACGTGATCAGCAATGTTCACTTGCACATACGAAAGCCCGCTCTATCACCACATTATGATCCATTATTAGTGCATATACCACACCAGCTAACTTCTAGAAGGTAGATGGGTCTTGCTCCATGCGGTACAAGTCAGGTTTTGTGGCACGTAATCACCCTAATATTTAAGGCATTTAAACATGTTGTATTTAAGATGCTTTTGATTATAGAATGTTTTCTTGGACTTTATGCTTTTGACCCTATTTCACCTTGATGAGTGTCATAGATTTCCTAGTAAGTGGCCAACCTTTGATGAAGGTTTATGACTAGGGGTCCATTAAGGGGTTATCGTACCATTCCCGACCATACTTACCACTTTCTCTCATTACACTCCCATCATATTGTCTTCTTCTAGGCCCTTTGACTTTAGTGACCCAAGAAGGGAATGTACCTCATTTCATGGGAAGAAGGGGATGAAGGCCCAGAGGGATTGTTGTTGGCTAAACAGATAAAAGCATAAATATAGACCTTCCATATGCTTTTCCTAGGGATCCCCAAGAAAGAAATGAAACACTAATATATAAGAAATGGGGACCTACAAAAACAAATGATGGTGAATACTTAAGGGGTTAGTTGGAGGACGGGAGGTTTCATCCTGAGTCAGTCTATCATGATCATGGGTATTTAGCAGTATGACATTATCATTATCTGGTCACCAAGCCAGGGTAGTGGCTCTCAATTACACAACTAGGAGAAACAGGGTCTCATCATGAGAAAAATTCTCATCTCCGCAAGGTATTTGTGAATGAAATTGTTGTTATGTGGACACCAAGCCAGGGAAATGGCCTTCAAATTATTCCTCAATACATGAAAAAAATATAAGAAGAATGAATAGAAAGAAAATGAGCTTGGAAAAATTGCATCGCAAACAAAAGTGCCACACGCCCTCTATAAAGGCACCCATAAATGAGATAATACGAGCCCTTGTATGTCATGAAACTCATTGATCTATAAACTCTAAATCCCTTCCCACCTCATCATCCATTACATAACCTTGAAAGGCCATCTTTGGGAGCATTCCCTACTTGAGGGCTTTGGTCTACCCAATAGGAATTTTATGACACCCCTCCCATACTTAAACTTGGTCAATTGTATAGGTTTTTTGAGCATTTGTTTAATTTGATCAGGTATTTTTGATGCACATGCTTAGGTGCCTTGCTTATTAGATGTGGTTTACATCTGACATGATATCTTTGATGATGCAGGCGAAGCTCGCTACACCTCTACTCACCTGCTCACAGGATCGATCAAAAAATCCACTTCTGTTGAGCCGAAGCGGCTCCTTGGATTCCCTCGAGAAACACTGAGAAAATATGACCCAGTCCACAAGTCCTTTCTTTCCTCCACATGGCCTTCTGCACTTTACCGTGGTTATCCCCGACTCAGTTTCGGGGTTCGGGGTTTCGTCCTTCTTGATGTCAACAGTTCTTGCACTCTCGATTCATCGATCATCGATGAGCTCTATGCCCGGCATTAGCCCCTCTGGCTATGCCCTTTGGTCCATGCGACCACTCCCATAAGACCGCAGCCTTATGCCTTTCTGTTGGGGTTTTGGACTTCAAATTCCCGATGGGCTCTTTTTCTCGTTAGCCCTCCAGGCCAAGCTCTTGGTCCACGTGACCTTTATCTCACGAGACCGCAGCCTTGTGTCCCCATCGGGGTTTTGGAATTTTCAATGCCAAAATGCAAACATCCTCAGGACTCGTGATTCCTTGAATCCCGACGCACCCTTTACGCGTTAGCCCTCCTGGCTAGGCCCCTGACCCATGTAACCACTATCCCCATGAGCTCAGTCTTATATTCTTGTCGGGGTTTCGAGGTTTCCAATGCCAAAATGCATTGGCTCATGGGATTACCATTCCTCGAATCCCGATAGGTTGACAGCTGGCTGATTAAACGGCGACTCCTTCCTTCTTCGATACGCTGACAGCTGGCTCCCTCAGTGGCTCCTTCTTTCCCTTCCGTCGTGCTGACAGTTGGCTTCCACTCATCGGAGTTTCGGCCTTCGCGGTTCCAAAATGCGTAAACATCTTGTCACCAGGATCCCCGATATCCCGATGACCCAAATATCGATCAATGACTTCCTGTCGACCTTTCCCCCGGTGGCTCTGATTGCTGCCACGCGTCCCTTCCAGAATGGACGGTCTTGATTTCTCCGAGATTTCGAGCCTTGTGATGTCCCAACTTTCTTGTCCTCAGAAACTCCGATTTCCCAATGCCGAATATCTTGACTCGATGCGGATTTCTGACACCTTTCCCCCTGAACGGACGGCTCAGATTATGTCGGGTTTTTCAACCTGGATTTCCCCAATCTCTTGTCCACGGGAATGCCAATTTCTCGATGCGCCAAAGTACCGACAGGCGCTTGATCTTCGCCACGCGTCTCCACCAACGAACGGTCCAGATCCTCGTCGGGATTTTGAGACTTGTGATGTCCTGATTTACACGACCTCAAGAATCTCGATTTCTCGAGTGTCGATATCCCGATGGCTTCACCTCTTGTTGGGAATTCTCCTCCTGTTCACGAGGACTTAACTCCCTCACAACTTCTGCAGATCCGACAGTTGTTGGCCATCCTGAACCAGATCTAACGGCTCAGATCCATTCTCATTCCCTGTGCTCCTCCAGAGGCTAAACTCTGATCATCTTCTCCCGATCTAATGGCTAACGGGATTTCTATGTGAACATCCGACGGTCCACAATCTCCTCCTCTGTGTGCTTCTCTTAAGCTTCTCCTGGATGTGAAAACAAACGGTCCAGGTTTTCCTTCTCCTACCGATCTGACGGCTGCTGTTGATCCTCCTGAGCTTGTGCACTTTCTTCCTTCCCTTGGAAGAAATTCCAAAGATTCAAAAGGCCTCGGCCTGTGTCTAATTCCTCCTGCGAGCTCTCGACTTCGAATTCGCCTCCGTGTATGAAGACTTTGTTCCTCCTGATCTTCTGTCTTCGAATCCTTGGAGGATTCTTCAACTTTTTCACTCCTTGCAGAGTCTCCTCATGCACACGCTGGTGCTATCTATCCTGAGCTTCTTCGAACAATCAGACCCCTTGCTCGATGCCCTCCTAGCAGAGCTTCACATAATACTCAGTGATTCTGGCTTCTGTCCAAACTCACAACAGAGTTCTTCCAACTTCACCTTGTGCATGTGCTCAATGCCCACTTGGCAGAGCCCTACAGAACTCCAAAGAGATTTTGTCTGCAACTGTGTCTTCTCTCACACAGCCTTGCCTCCTGAGGTGTTCAGCAACCTCAAAGGTCTTCTCCTGAGTTGTTGATTTCAGTCCTGTGCCACAGCACATCTCTGTCTGAACCCCGCAGTGTTCAGAAGTGCATCCTCTGTGCATGGCTCTCAGAACCCACAGCGTTCTGTCACACCCTCCTGGTATGAAGCCTCAAAGACCTTCCACCCTGAAATCAAACACACTCCTGCAAATGCCTAACATACATCTACAGCTCGCTACACCTCTACTCACCTGCTCACAGGATCGATCAAAAAATCCACTTCTACTGAGTCGAAGTGGCTCCTTGGATTCCCTCGGGAATCACTGAGAAAATCTGACCCAGTCCACAGGTCCTTTCTTTCCTCCACACAGCCTTCTGCACTTTACCGTGGTTTTCCCCGAATTAGTTTCGGGGTTCAAGGTTTCGTCCTTCTTGATGTCAAGAGTTCTTGTACTCTAGATTCCCCGATCACCGATGAGCTCTCTGCCCGACCTTAGCCCCTCTAGCCATGCCCTTTGGTCCATGCGACCGCTCCCATAAGATCGCAGCCTTATGCCTTTCTGTTTGGGTTTTGGTCTTCAAATTCTCGATGGGCTCTTTTTCCCATTAGCCCTCCAGGCCAAGCTCTTGGTCCACATGACCTTTATCTCACGAGACCACAGCCTTGTGTCCCCATCGGGGTTTCGTACTTTTCAATGCCAAAATGAAAACGTCCTAAGGACTCGTGATTCCTCGAATCCCGATGCGCCCTTTATGCCTTAGCCCTCCTGGCTAGGCTCCTGACCAATGTAACCACTATCCCCGTGACCTCAGTCTTATATTCCTGTCGGGGTTCCGGGGTTTCCAATGCCAAAATGCATTGGCTCATGGGATTATCGATCCTTGAATCCTGATAGGCTAACAGCTGGCTCCTTGCATGGTAACTCCTTCATTCTTTGATACGCTGACAGCTGGCTCCCTTAGTGGCTCCTTCTTTCCCTTCAGTCGTGTTGACAGTTGGCTTCCACTCATCGGGGTTTTGGCCTTCGTGGTTCCAAAATGTGTAAACACTTTGTCCCCAGGATCCCTGATATCCCGATGACCCAAATATCGATCAATGACTTCCTGTCGACCTTTCCCCGGTGGCTCCGATTGCTGCCACGCGTCCCTTCCAGAATGGATGGTCTCGATTTCTCCGGGATTTCGAGACTTGTGATGTCCCAACTTTCTTGTCCTCGGGAACTCCGATTTCCCGATGCCAAATATCTTGATTCAATGCGGATTTCTGACACCTGTCCCCCTGAACGGACGGTTCAGATTATGTCGAGTTTTTCAACCCAGATTTCCTCGATCTCTTGTCCACGGGAATGCCAATTTCCTGATGTACCAAAGTATCGACGGGCGCTCGATCTCCGCCACGTGTCTCCACCAACGGACGATCCAAATCCTTGTCGGGATTTTGAGACTTGTGATCCTTGTCGGGATTTTTAGATCTCAACCATTACACACATTAAAGGTCGATCTACCTAATGCCTGCACAAAGTTATGGCTCTAAAGCTCACCGGCCTACAACATTTAATTACATTGAATTCAAATTTTAAATGAGGTTGCGCCTCTCTTCAGCGCGTGATTTGAATTCACTGGTGTGGTTGGCTGGCTGGTTGGCTGACATGAGAGATGCTCCTGCATCAAACTCCTCAGCTGCAAAATCATGAGCTCCTACTAATGCGTTTCCCATATAAGCGGATGGAATTCTCTTAGATCCCAAATCATCCTTTGGAGTTGTTCATCTGCTCCAACTTGTTGTTGTTGCTTCTGTGCTACTGCTGTTACTTCCTTCCTTCTGCTCAGCTACTCCTCATTGGCAGTCTCTGCTGACCTCAACATCAGCTCCATGATCTCCTCGATTAATGCATCCAGTTGCTCCAGTGGTTGGCCCTGTTCTTGCAGTCTCCTTAGCTGCAAAAATTTTTGGCACATGAGCAGATCATCATGATCTCCCATGCCATCCTCTTCATCTTCATTTGTAGCCTCAAGTTGCCACTATGCTGCAGACTTCAGCTCTGCAGTCTCCCTTTGAATGACTTTCTGTTCAGTCACCTTCTCCGACAGCTCAACTTCTGTTAGTTCTCTTGCTGGCTCCGGATTGTTCAGCGAATCCTCCAGCATCTCTAGCTCCATCTCCCATGGAGTGATAAATCTGCCTGCTCGCTCTTTGTCTTCCTTTGCTGCAAACTTCAGTGCTGCAGCTTCTTTCTTTTCAGCTCCCTGGCCGAAATCATTGGGCCATTCTTCAGAATGCTCCTTCTCCTCTCCTTCTTCCTCTTGTGCTTGGGCAGTCTCAAATACCTACTCCAATTCCTCCTTGACAGTCTCAGCTGATTGTTCTATTGTTGTTGATGCATCTGCAACACCGATTTATGCCTCCGCTTGGGCAAGTGGTAGGAATACCCCAATTCCCCTAATCATCAGAAGATCTCTCATATCTTCCTCCTCTTCTGTCAGCTGCACCTGTTGATTCCAATTCATCCTTGAATTTATAAGACCCTTAGACAATATCATCTGCTCGGTCAGCTCCTCTGGATGATTCCAACTCACCTGCTCATCCCTGCCCACTTGGCAATATGGGATGCTTCTGTTGCCCTCCTGGCAGACTATGAGATCAACCGATCCCATCTTCATCAGCAACCCTTTCTGAATTGAGCTCACCTCCGAGTCCACGAGACTTTTGGATAGCCTCGAATTCTCATCTTTGCCCACCTGGCAATTTTGAATTTCATCCCTGCCCTCATGGCAGTTCTTGAGATCCTCAGCTGATCTCATTGCAATTTCAAAATCGTTGAGACCTTCCCTGGTCTCTGGTTCGCATACCTGAACCATCTTCTTATCCTACCACAGCTTCAATTCGAGCCTCCCTATTTCTCTCTTTATATATGTGATCTCTTCATCCATGTCCTCTTGGCTCCATAGCTCTGAGGTTCTCCTTCCAGCATATCTACGGCCTTCAGTAGCCATCTTGTTGTCTCTGTTTTCCCTCCTAGAAAACCTGTTGTTGTCACTCTGCACTAGGAGTTCTACCAGCTTCATCTTCCCACAGTCTCTCTGACTGCCTTCTCAATTGTTGCCTACCTGCAAACAATCCTTACAGAGTCTCCAACGCTCTGTCTTCTTTCACCTGAATATACAGATGAATAATCGGCTCTGATACCATTTGACGCAGGTGAAGATCGCTACACCTCTACTCACCTAGTCACAGGATCGATCAAAAAATCCACTTCTGCTAAGTCGAAGCGGCTCCTTGGATTCCCTCGAGAATCACTGAGAAAATTTGACCCAGTCCACAGGTCCTTTCTTTCCTCCACACGGCCTTCTGCAATTTACCGTGGTTGTCCCCGACTCAGTTTCGGGGTTCGGGGTTTCATCCTTCTTGATGTCAAGAGTTCTTGTACTCTTGATTCCCCAATCACCGATGAGCTCTCTGTCCGGCCTTAGCCCCTCTGGCTATGCCCTTTGGTCCATGTGACCACTCCCATAAGACCGCAGCCTTATGCCTTTCTGTCGGGGTTTTGTACTTCAAATTCCCAATGGGATCTTTTTCCCGTTAGCCCTCCAGGCCAAGCTCTTGGTCCACGTGACCTTTATCCCACGATACTGCAGCCTTGTGTCCCCATCGGGGTTTCAAAATTTTCAATGCCAAAATGCAAACGTCCTCAGGACTCGCGATTCCTCGAATCCTGACGCACCCTTTACGCGTTAGCCCTCCTGGCTAGGCCCCTGACCAATGTAACCACTATCCCCGTGACCTCGGTCTTATATTCCCGTCAGGGTTTCGAGGTTTCCAATGCCAAAATGCATTGGCTCATGGGATTAGCGATCCTTGAATCCTGATAGGCTGACAGCTGGCCCCTTAAACGACAACTCCTTCCTTCTTCGATACGCTAACAGCTGGCTCCCTCAGTGGCTCCTTCTTTCCCTTCCGTCATGCTGACAGCTAGCTTCCACTCATCGGGGTTTCGGCCTTCATGGTTCCAAAATGCGTAAACACTTTGTCACCAGGATCCCTGATATCCCGATGACCCAAATGCCAATCAATGACTTCCTGTCGACCTTTCCCTGGTGGCTCTGATTGCTACCACGCGTCCCTTCCAGAATGGACGGTCCCGATTTCTCCAGGATTTCGAGACTTGTGATGTCCCAACTTTCTTGTCCTCAGGAACTCCGATTTCCCGATGCTGAATATCCTAAATCAATGCGGATTTCTGACACCTGTCCCCCTGAACAGACGGCGCAGATTATGTCAGGTTTTTCAACCTGGATTTCCCCGATCTCTTGTCCACAGGAATGCCAATTTCTCGATGCACCAAAGTACCTACGGGCGCTCGATCTCCGCCACGTGTCTCCACCAACGGACGATCCAGATCCTTGTCGGGATTTCGAGACTAGTGATGTCCCAATTTACACGACCTCGAGAATCCCGATTTCCCGAGTTGCGATATCCCGATGGCTTCACCTCTTATCAGGATTTCTCCTCATGTTCACGAGGACTTAACTCCCTCGCAACTTCTGCAGATCCGACGGCTGTCGGAAATCCTGAACCAGATCTAACGGCTCAGATCCATTCTCATTCCCTACGCTCCTCCAGAGGCTAAACTCTTTTCATCTTCTCCTGATCCAACGGCTGACGGGATTTCTGTGTGAACATCCGACGGTCCACAATCTCCTCCTCCGTGCGCTTTTCTTAAGCTTCTCCTGGACGTGAAAACCAATGGTCCAGGTTTTCCTTCTCCTGCCGATCCGACGGCTGCTGCTGCTCCTCCTGAGCTTGTGCACTTTCTTCCTTCCCTTGGAAGAAATTCCAAAGATTCAAAAGTCCTTGGCCTGTGTCTAATTCCTCCTGCGAGCTTTCGACTTCGAATTCGCCTCCTTGTATGAAGACGTTGTTCCTTTTGAGCTTCTGTCTTCGAATCCTTGGAGGATTCTTCAACTTCTACACTACTTCCAGAGTCTCCTCATGCACACGCTGGTGCTATCTATCTTGAGCTTCTTCGAACACTCAGACCCCTTGAGGGATTTTGTCCTTCTTCCTTCTCCCACAGATGGAGAATAAAATGCCTTTCAGCCTATTCTTCACTCCAACAACCCCTTGCTGAGTCTTTCTGGGTGTTCAACAACCCAGTGAAGATCCTTCAGTGGATACTTCCTCCAGCTCCATAACTCAAAGAGTTATTTTCTTCTTGTGCCTACCTGCACACAGTCTCAATGCCCACCTGGCAGAGTTTCCCTTTCACAGAACGTTCAACAGTTTTGTCTGCTTATCCTATGCACCTATGCACTTGCTCGATGCCCTCCTAGCAGAGCTTCACAGAATCCTCGATGATTATGGCTTCTATCTGAACTCACAACATAGGTCTTTCAACTACACCTTGTGCCTGTGCTCAATGCCTACTTGTCAGAGCTCTACAAAACTCCTAAGAGATTATGTCTACAACTGTGTCTTCTCTCACACATCCTTGCCTCCTGAGGTGTTCAGCAACCTCAAAGGTCTTCTCCTGAGTTGTTTATTTCAGTCATGTGCCGCAACACGTCTCTGTCTTAACCCCGCAGTGTTCAGAAGTGCATCCTCTGTGCACGGCTCTTAGAACCCGCAACGTTCTGTCACACCCTCCTGGTATGAAGCCTCAAAGACCTTCCACCCTGAAATCAAACACACTCCTGCAAATGCCTAACATACATCTACAGCATACATAAAGGACACACATAGACATCCATATAACACAGAACATGTGCAGGAAAAACTGCGTCTGTATTTTAATTAAAATTGGCAAATGCCTGTATTTACAATGTGTTCTCGAGCTCTCTCTGGCTCTTCCCTTTCTCCTACTCGTCTAACTCTTAATCATCTTACTCAAAATGAGATCTAAAAATCTCTTTTACCTGAGGGGGCTCTTAGAGCGCTTCCCTCCAGATCTACCTACCCTATTCAATTACATTAAATGGTTGTCTAGTCCAGAATCGGATCTAGATCTCAGCCATTACACACAGTAAAGGCTGATCTACCTAATGCCTGCACAAAGGAACGGCTCTACAGCTCACCAGCCTACAACATTTAATTACATTTAATTCAAATTTTAAATGAGGCTGCGCCTCTCTTCAGCGCGCGATTTGAATTCGTTGGCGTGGTTGGCTGACGTGGAGAGATGCTCCTGCATCATTTGACTTGAGATATTTGGAGGGCGTACCCTTTTATTTTGCAAGACCTTTCTTGGTGGCCAGTTTTTGGAGAACAAGCCTAGCTTAGGATTCCATGGGGCAATGAGCCCACAGGTTGGATCTTCCAGCCCCTAGTACGCAAACAACTTTCCCAGGAGAGGCAAAACATCATCTTCTGAGGGTTGACATCATGCTTGAGGGGGTTTGATGGTGATGGAGTTGTTTCACATTGAAACTTGGTATATTTTCAATGGAGGAGACATGGATTGACTATAGCACTTGTTGAGGAGGTTGAAGGAGCCCCAATGACCTCTATTTTACTCTCCAATGGCTTGCTCAAGTGGTCAAAACATCCCCTAAAGGGGTGACATCATCTTATTTTTAGGGTTTATATTGTGTTAAAGTGATAATTAAATATTATTATTTGATGAAAGGGGTAAGATAAGGGTTGTTGACCCCTTATCTTATGTTTTACCCTTGCTAAGTGGACAAACTATGTTCTAAGGTTTTTGTATAAATAGAGATCATGTGAATCTCATTTCATAACATAACTCTCCTCTTTTGAGAGGATACTTGGCTGAAATTTGTGCCCTGTTTGGGAATTTCTCATTGTCTCTTGGTTGTTACTCTCTTGCAATGGTTTTACTTTGGCTATTCGACAGATGGATGATGCACTATCTCTAGTGGAGGACTATTTCTTGCTTTATGGTGGATTTGCTTGATTAAAAAGATATTTATCTTGTTAATGCTTGGACTAGGTAAGAAATCTTTATTGCCATTGCTTCTTTTCTAGATTTCAAGTTTAATTTGCTTAAGATTTTGGAGAGTATAAGTGCATACAACCCCACTAAGTCCATTGTAATTGTCTTTAAATACTTTGTTGCATAAGGAAATACTAGGAGGAGTAAAAGGGCTTACACCCTCCTAGGATTTTTCCTAGCTAGATTAGCTTGCCTTGGGGAGTAAAAAGGCTTACACCCCCAAGGAAGTAGCTCACCTAGCTCTTCAATTTTGAGACCCCACAACCCAATAGCTAAAGGCACTATTCTCCTTGCATTGGAGAAAAAAAATCATTGCATTGGAGAAACTGTTGCTATGGTGCTTTATACCGCAACTCATCTTCATCCTTATTTAGTTCTTTATCTGAGAGAAAGGAAGTCGTTATCCTTCCAGCATATGTTTGTTGATGTAGAGGAGATTGAGGATAATCTTCGAGCTTGTGGGAGACTTTCAAATCAGGTTTGGAACAAATATTTGCAGGTAGAATAAGAGGAGAAAGGTTTTGAACAGTATAGATCGGATATGGTTTCTCTTTTCTTTCCATGTGATGGTGAATCATCTTGAAATAGTTCTTTTTCTCCTGATCTTACAATTAGTAAATAGGATTCTTCTATCATTTGGGGTGATCATACTTTCAGGTTTTGTGAAGATAATTTTGAAAAGGGTGATTGTACATACTCATATTGTAGAGAGTCTTTCGTTTACCATGATGGAAATGTTTTAATCCCTAATGGAAAATTGTTACATGATCAATTGATGAAAAGAAAGTTGTTGTTTTAAAATGTTTTGTTGTTGATAGTGATGATCAATGAACCTCTTTTTGTTTATGATGACATCAAGGATTATATGTTTTCAAATTTTGGTCGAGAGTGTTTATTACAAAAGCGAAGCAGCAATTTGAATAGTATTTTTTGAATTGTTCAGTTGAACCCGCAATTTTTCAAGAAGATGATCATGATTAGTTGGCATGTGTTTTTCAAACACCTATAGAAGCCTTGAAAAAAATTTCTACTATTGATTTCCATGGAATTAATAGTGTTCAAGACTTGTTGTCGAGAGAACAAGGAGGTCATTATTTTCTTAATAAAACAAAGTTTATCCAATGGCAGACATATCTTTTAGATCAGCAAAAACCTTTTCATGATCTTGAAGACCTAGTGGTTGATTGGATGGAGTCAGTTTCCTCAGAGTTGTCCAACATTGCAGCATTCGAAGTGAAAGCAAAATGCAGTAGTAAATGTAGGCTGCAAATTAATTTTCTGTTGCAAAAATTTCAGAATTCCTGCATTTTTCCATGTAGTTGCGATGAAGGAGATGATTATTTTGTAAATAAAATGATTGTTTGGCTACATTGGAAGTTTGCATACATGTAATCAACTTGTCTTTTGTTGGTTAGGAGTAGGGGTGTGTTGAATAAGCTTGGCATTCGAGCATTTCATTTTCAGTTTGTTTATATAGTAGATCAATAATAAGACTCCATAGACCAACAAAGGCACTGGGGTGTAGCTGTAGTTTTTGAGTTTCAAATTGAAATAAGACAGATAACATAGCTGGCAGACAAACAAAGGTAAGTTACAACAAGTGGTAGCAGGTTTTGAGAAGTAAGGCACCTAATCTACTATTATTAGCGCCTCACAGGGAAGTGTTATCCCAGGTTGGAGCCAATGTTGAAACCTAGGTCTGCACCTCTACTCTTTCCCTCCTTTAGACTATACAACTGTAAAGTTTGATTTTTTGCTTAGTTTCTTCTCCATGGTTCCATGAGTCAGCTTGAATTGTTCTTACCCTGCTATTGACTTTGCACCATTTTCTTGATTTCTTGGAAGGTAATTGCATGTTCTTATTTGGGTTAATAACATATGTCATCTTGATTTATCATTATTGAGCTTATAGCAGGTTGACCGAGCCTTTTTAGTGCAGAAAAACACTGATTGCAAGAACATGCATGTTCTTGCAAATAGTAGTAAAGTGCGTTGTTTTAATTATTTAAATGTTCAGAATTTTTTTAAAATATTTGAAAATACTTTGTTGGCGCCTGCGTATGTATGCATGCTCATGTGCACTCAATATCATGAAATTTTTCCTCTGGATTCATCATTACACAGTTTGTGTTAAGATCGTGCGAGTTGCACCTTCAGTTCTCATCATCACATCTTTACGGGGAATTAAAATTACAGGTGGAAAATTATATCAGATTAACATCCACATTCAACTCGTCACTTGCAGCAAGAGGCACATGATATTCCACAGGGTCCACTGTCACCAGAGCCATTCTGAAGTTTCACAAGTGACTCCCATGCAGCAGGGTAAAGTGCCCAAAACAAAAATTAGGGGGAAAATGAGATCTAAACAACACAGTCCCAAGATTGTTACTGTAAAATTTGTACCTATGGAAACCTTGATCAAGGAATCCCCTGAAGCCAAATAGAGTAGAAAAAGAAAAGAGAACCAGGATTCTGAAATTCCCATCAAGCCTAACAGAAATACCAGAGCTCAAGGCCAACATATCATAAATTCAAGGGTCTATAAAAGAAACACATGAAAGAGGGTCTGAAGTAATGCACGGGTATGAAATGAGGCCTAGAAAAAGTAAAATACCAGTTGATCATAATGAATCTGTCATGGATGATGAGCAAAGGTTGAAAGAGAGAGGTAAGAAACAGGTTTTAATTAAACCAAAGGAGGAGGTTGATGAAGCTATAAAGTACAACCACCAAGTGCAAGCATTAAAACAACAAATTCAAGCTTTACAACAACAAAAATAAGATCTAGAAAAATATTATCAGAAGCTACAAAGAAAGTATCAGAGGTTAAAGAAGAAAAATCAAAAGGCGTTGCCCGAATTTATGAAATACTATGTTTTCTCTATGTTTTAGTCATTGGATTATGGCATGTCTTCTTAACAGTTCGAGGAGAATTTTTGAAAATTGAAAGAGGTTTTTGTTTGGAATGGGCCAATGCACAAAAACCTCTTTCAAATTCTACACAGAAATCATGGTATGAGAGAATCGAGAGACCTTTGAGGTCATTTTTCCATAAAATTGCAAAATGTTGTTTTCCTTGTTTTTGTCATTGTCTTTGGGAACACCTTCCGAACATATGGAAATGAATTTCTGAAAACTAAGGTAATTTTTTGTTGGGAACAGGCCCATTCACAAAAACCTCTCTCATATTTTACACAGGTGTCACTTCCTGAGAGAATCGAAGATGTATTTGAGGTCATTTTTCCGAGAAATTCACCAAATTATGGGTGAGTTTAATCTATCTCCTAGTTAGTCTCGAGCTAAAATGCATGTGGGTACTCATGCACAATTTTAGTCATTCTCATCTGTCATAGTTCCTTTTTTAAGGGTTATTTTACTCCAACATAGACAACAGTTATATTTTTCACTTGTAGAAGTCTATATGTTCTAGGTTCAAGACAATATTGTCAAAGCATAATAAGTGGTCATTTTTGTGTGATATGAACCACATTTTTTTGTTAAGATTATGTTAAAGTATGTCATGACTATGATCCCAATTGAATACACTCAAGTCAAAGAGTTTTTTCCAGGTTGCTATGCATAGTTAAACTTTAGTTTTGAAAATGGTTGAAACCCTCTGCAACAATGATAAACAGGCAGATAGGTAGATTTTGTATTGTTGGAGGGTTCAGTTTTTAGTGAAAGATTCAAGCATAAGAATTGGTTGGACCTGCTCATATGATTGTAAATCTCTCTACCTGGTGAATATATATTGATTGTAAGTCTTCTTGTGTCTTAATCTTATCTTTGATGCAAATTTGTGATGTGTGCAATGTACATTTCCTTCTTCCTTCAACTATTGTTCTAATTCATCTTTTTGTTGTTATGCAACCTATTGATCAGCTATTGTTTTAGTAAAAATATCATTTATTTGGCAACTTGTTGGATGATTTGTATCCGGGTATTTGTCTAGGTCTTAAAATATCATTTTAAGTCTTAATTCTCATACAACAGGTAATTCATTAGATTGTTTGTTGGTGTTTCCTTTGTTTATCATTTCCATATCCCCAAGTGTTCATCAAAGTTCATACCATTAGCTAAGAAGAACCTGCAGTCATATTTTTTGGCCAGTCCAACCATATTTTTATCTTTGAAAACCTATCCTTTAGTTGACCAACAAAACCAACTTATTAAAAAACCGACCATTCCAAAATTTGAGGTGGCCTAACTCTACCCTTTAGTAGTCAAGTGTAGACCTTAGGACCAATACTAGCCATCAAAACCAATCCCATATGTGTTTCATAGAATAGTGAGCATAGAGGTGAATACAGAGAAATTGCACTATGAATTGCAATGATCATAGACGCTAACACTCAAAGACATAATTGGCAAACTAGAGGGTATGTTATATATATTTATTAGGAACAGAGTGTTTGCAGAGCCTTGATTTTTGTATTGGCTTGATTATTATTTCCATTACTAGTTATTTTATGTCTGTAGGTTAAACCCAAGAATATGATTTGTAGCAGGAGAAGAACAATAACCTTGTATAGGGAAGATGAATAGAGGCCTAGTAGCCTTCTAGAAGATAGAGTTATTAATATAATCCTAAGTGTTAATATTATGGTAGCTGCAGGAGGTATTTACCTCCATGTGTGAACCTGGTGAGAATAGAAGACTCCGGGAAGCAAGAGAAACCCTAATGAGTTGGCTAATAACCCTAGAAGCCTTATCGGCTCAAGAAGATAATTTATATTAGGCTATTAGCCTCCAAGAGAAGAAGTTGGCCAGAAATAATAAAAATATATTGAACAGACACTTATCCAGAAGGAGAAGTCGGCCCCAGCAAAACTGGCAGGATTAATATAAATACAAGGTGCCAGTTCTCATTTGCAGCATCTCAGAATTGCAGTTTTCCCAGTTAGTGCACACTGCAGTTGCAGTCTTGTGCGTAGGTTTGAAGGAGAGTTGCAGCTGCAGCTGCAGCTGCAGCAAGTTCTCAGTATTGGCTTGAATATCTCTTGGCTAGGGTTTGGACTATATGATTAACTTTTTGTGATGCGTTATCCTTGGGAAAAGGTACGCTACTCTTTGTTTGGCTATCTAGCCTAGGGTTTGCTTCCGGAGGAATTCTCAGTCAAGGTTAAGGTGCTCAGAGGGAGGCTTCTCCCTATGGTTGGGTGACGAAGGTATCATCAATGGTAAAACAAGCACACCATATTCTATATTCTAACAGGTTATGGGCCCACACCCCCTTCAGTCAGCCTAAAAAGTTGGAAGGAAACATAGCCGCTAGATATTGAGCTCATTGAGGAACTGTCGCCAGGGTTACTAGCAGGAGTAGCTTCCAAAAGCACTACAGCTAGGGTTACCAGCAGAAGCAGTTGCAGAAACCCTAAACCTCTTATTCAGGCACCTTAAGTGACGAGATTGACCTAATCTCCGAATAGATCAGTGCGCCCTAGCCCAGCGCATCTCCTGGTACTCTTAGAAGGCCAAGACGTGAAGTTTGGATTTCTAGTCAAATCTAGGGTTTGACCAAGTCAAGCAAGCCATGACGAACTCTATGAAGTCTAAGAACAAGCTAGATGGAGCCTCTAACTTCAGAGCATGGAAAATAAGGATTGACCTCATCCTTGTTAAGAATAAAGTGTTGGATATTGTGAAAGGAAAGATCGTGAAGCCAGAGTTTAAAGAAGGAGAAGAGAAGGAAC
>ML869867.1:4599-20327 GCA_009831015.1 Picea engelmannii | reverse complement strand
GACAACATGATCCAACAACATTCACGACACTCTATATCCAACTTGCGACACTTGCGACAGGTTGTAAGGGAGTTGCGACACTTGCGACAAGTGAGAGGCAATATGCGACACTTATCCAGTTGAGTGATTTTGATGTGTAACAACAACAAACACTTATTATCACTTATTGTTAGTGTGATGTAGGTTTATCCTTCATGAAGAATGTTGATGGATGTCAAGAGGTGATAACTATGTGAGTTTTAGCAGCATGGAAGTCTTGGTGATGCTCATATTCTATCTATTCCCTTACTTAATGTGTCCAATAAGATGGATGGGTTACAAATTACCCCTAGAACCTATATAGGATGAATTTTCATTTTGCATTGTATGTTAAAAATGTCGATATCTACCTTTACATATAAAATTATGTTGTGGGATTAGACTATTGGTCTATTACACTATTTAGAGATTATAAGCATGAACTATGGCGAATAAGGATTTAAATTTTACTTATCATCTTGAATAATAATATTCAATTTATCTGTTTCAGTTTAAGTTTTGGGTTTTGAGGTCAATATTAGTACTCATGCTCTCATGTTATAGATTCTTTGCATATATTGTCTAATTTCGCAAGCTTTATTTGCAAAGGGACATTAATTTCAATAATGTATCTCCATTTCAAACAACATTAATAGACAACTTTTTTGGTTCACATAATGTTTTTGATAATCTAGATATATCACCCTTTATATTATGGGTGTATCCCCTAGAAGATATTTCCACCTTTGTAATAATGATTATCCCTTTTATGAAATAACAAATAGGGTTGTGATATAGATGTATTTTATAGTTATAACTAAGTATACTATTTTTAGGTTTGCTACAAAATTGTTAGCATGCTTATGTGAATATAATCTTGCTAGTTACCAAGAAACCTACACCAATATCATTACAGTGTTGTTTAGATGATTCAATTGGTACTTTGGATTTTTCCACTTCTACTAGTAACTCATCCACCATTGGATCACTCTTGAGATACATAATATCTTGAACCTATAAAATCATGTATCCTGTTTGAATATTTGTAGGCATAATTTAAATAATTTGAAGTGATTGTCAATGCCAAGAATTACATTTTCAAACTCCATAGCTAAGTTTGAAGCCTAGTCATCATTAGTAACCAGATGAAGATTCACTCAATAGAAAATACGAGGCAAAAATTATTGTAACTCATATTATAAAACATGATACAATGGGATAGGATTTTTTGGATACATTTATTGAGTACTAATCACTTTCTACTATCAAATCCCTTACTTAGTTCTATAAGGAGATTGAAAAACAATTAGTAAATGTAGCATGTTCTTGAGAGAAGTTTGAAATTTCTAGAATTGATCTAAGAATGCATTTTGTAAATATTCTTGTGAATATTTGAAGTAATATTTATTTGAGGAGATATCTATTCTTCGTAGTGAAACAAAGATGATATCTAATCTCTCCATTTAGTATCTTTCAAATAGATAAAACATTTATTTATGAGGTTGAATCATCAATATATCAACATGTTTACTCCAAACATAAAATTCCATTAGATTCATTTAATATAATGGATAATGATATATAGTGATTTATTCACCTTCTTTATAACCACATTCTATGTCATTGTTACCAATATACTTAGGCATCTTGTATAAATATCAACACCAAATAGTTTTTTTTTAATCCTTGTTAGTACTTACATTGGCCATAATATAGAATAGGGGATTATGATTAGTGTTTATTAGTGTCTCAGGTGCTCTAATAATTTCTTAACCAATCCAAGTAATGGACTTTTGAAAAGGGAGGCACCCCCTTCTTGGTAATTATATAATGTTTATTATTACTTGTTGATGGTGTTTGGCATTATCCATCTTTGATATTAGCATTAGAAATGGAAAAGTGTTAAGTGGGTTCTCAAAACTTGATAGTGGAGTTTTCTTAACTAATACCCATGAAGGGTTGCCAAATTTCTTCATTTAAAAAAAAATCTATGTTTATTTTTATTTAGATTTGACACATACCCATGAAGGATTGCCAAATTTCTTCATTTAAAAAAAAAAATCTATGTTTATTTTTATTTAGATATAGTTTTACTCTACCTAACAAATCCAACGTTGCACCAACATCATCCCCACACCTAGACTGGAGGGTTCCAAAATACTAAGTATTTCAGCCATAAATGAATAGACATAAAATAAAAACCATAAATGAATACAGCGCCCACTCAAGTTATTTAATTTCGAAATAATTATAATTGTAGTCTCTAGACTTATGGATTTTATAATACAAGTGCCTAGCTGATGGTAATATTTCATGTAATACAAGTGCTTAGCTCATGGCTTCTCATTAATGTATGTGATTTTGATTATGTGATGGCAAGATTAGCTATCCAAACTAGGTATGCAAAAATATTGAATTCAATCACCCTATTCACACGCACGAAAATAACTTCACATCCAATGGAATCAGACCTCCCAAGCCTTAGAAACGAGCAAAAAACACAAAAACAAAACAAAACCAGAATGCCCACAAACCCATATATTCTCTGTGTTTGGAGGGTCGGTTGAAGGAAGCTCCGAATCTTCTGAATGCCATAGACGAAGTGGGTGTTATAGTTGAATTCGATATATATGCTCATCTGTTACAGGCATGCGCCAACTTGAAATCCCTAGGAGTGGGCAGACAAATCCATTCCCTAATAGTCAGGAATGGAATTTGCCCAAATGCTTTTCTGGGCACCAGGCTTGTTAATATGTATGCCAAGTGCGGAAGCCTGGCTGATGCCCGGCTTGATTTTGATGTCATGCCGGAAATAAATGTGTTTTCATGGAATACAATTATTGGAGTATGTGCAAGGGATGGGCGTTAAGAAGCGGCCATTGAGTTGTATTATCAGATGTTAGATTTGGGGTTTGAGGTTGATAATTTCACGTTTCCTTCTGTTTTGAAGGCCTGTGAGGGTCTGGCAACTCTGGAATAGGGTAAGGAGATCCATGATCATATTGAGAAATGTGGTTTTGAGTCTGATGTATTTGTCGGGAATGGGTTGGTTGATATGTATGTAAAGTGTGGGTGTATTGAGGAAGCACGACAAGTGTTTGGCAAGATGCATCGGAGGGATTTAGTTTCCTGGAATGCCATGATTTTCGGCTATGTTCAGAGTGGTTGTCATGGAGAGAGGGGGCTGAAGTTTTTCCGTGAGATGATATCGACGGGTGTGAAGCCAAATTCGGTCACAATTATGAGCATGCTCCCTGTTGTTCCTGAGTTTATACTTTAAGGCTCTAAAGTATATTTTCAAGGCATATGAAAAGACAGAGGGAGATGATGATAAGAAAAGATATGATCAAAAGATGAGGGCTATAATTGGTTCCTCAACTGTCTCTATCGAAATTCTCAGTTTTCCTAGATACTGATATCTCTCTCAATTGCCTCCCATGAACGTTCTAACTCAACCCGGTTATTTGTTGTTTGTAAGATAGTGTTAAATAAATTTAGAGCGATATTGGTTTGATCCGAAAGGCTAGGTTTGATGTTAGGATGCCTTGCAACTGGTACTGTCATGAAGGGTAAAAGTAAAGAAGAAAAAGTTCTTGTGTTTTCTTTTTAGGCTTGTTATCTCTATTCCACAATACAACGAGAATGATGTCAACAGCCAAATAAATAGGATGACTAAAATGTAGGCCTTTTCTTGTATCTGAGTCAAATTTTAAAGAAAAGAAACATGTATGATATGAAGAAAAACATAAAGCTATTAGCAAAGTGAGGCATCAATTTCAGAGGAATCTCACATAGTAACAGAAGACTACGAAATGAGAAAAATATTAATGAAGCATATGATATTGAAATCTAAATATCTACAAGTCTTGTATCTATTGATAACAGATACAGAGGAAAAACTGTAAATGATTCAAATAACAAGAATAATAATTTCCACAGTAGAGGTTTTACTAAATTGTAGCCAAGCATTCATCAATTAAACATATGAAAGAAAGATGAGATGACAGGGAAACACATAACTCAGAGGTGACAAGATCTGGAATCTTCAATCTGCATTTCTATTAATTTAGAGTCTCTTCAAAATTACTTCGTCAAAAATGCCCTTTTTTTAGAGAGATCAAAAAGCCTTTTGTCAGTCTTCTCTCCTTTTTTTATACAAAATCATCACTACTTGATCGTTAGCGATCTCCTATTTTTAAGGGCAAAAAGAAGGAAAAATAGTTACAAAATTGCAACCTTAACCGTTGCATGATTAACATTTCGTTGGTCTATCATTTCAAAAGTATAAGACTTCGAATGACACTTCATTTCTTAGCTAAAGTCTCTCCCTCTTTTGAAGCTATACATTCAACACACTTCTCTAAAAAATGAACAAAAGATTTGGGTGGTGTCGGGAGATCTTTAGTTTCAAATAGATAAAACTTTCTTTGTATTTTTGGAAGCTGGTCTTCAAAACCTTTATCGACAGATCTGATCACTTGCAGCTTTAAATTAGGTTGTATCAGCCATCTGTCTATCTGATTAGTATTGATTTCGCTCAACTGTGAAATTTTTGCTTGAACCTCCTGTAAACTCTCTTTGTAGTACAACTGTTGTTTCACAATGTTTATCTGCCCTAATAGTTCAGAGCAGTCATTTATTTCCAATCCTAATGCTTGCTTATCCAAAGAATCAAAGATTTCCTCACAGTCATATTTGATTTCTTTGAATATCTTCTTGTTTTCAACTATGTTTGTTTCCCATGCTTGGAGCATAATCTCTCCTCTTATCTGTTCTGTGATAGAAAGTTTTAAATCTTTCGGTATCTCCTTGTTCCCTGAACATGCGACTACCTTCCGAAAAGTATTCCTTGCTACTTTAGCTTCTTTTTCTAGTAAAATAATGTTATCAAGAGATTTGCTTGCCTCTTGAAAATAACGCTGGATGATCTCTATTTTGGATATCAATTGTTGTTGCTCAACGTCTATCTTTGTATGGGCTTCTAACGAGAGGGCTTGAAAAGCCTTCAAGTCTACAACCCGACCTTCTATCAAACTCAATTTAGCTTGTAATTGTTTAACAAGCTCACTCTGCTGAGTAACCTATACCTAACTTACTTGTATCCTCTAGTTCATTTCGTCCAGGCTAGCTTTGAGTGACTGGATTTCTTGCCTTTCAACAGCTCTGGCCTGTTCCAGACTTTTATCTACCTCTTCTTTAATGTTTTTCTCAGCATTCTTCAACTGATCCTGCAATCGAGCTATCATGTGGTTACTCTTATTTATCCTTGTTCTCATGCTCTCCACAGTAAAAATGTTTGTTGATGCCATGGCTCCCATGGAGTCTGCTACCTCTGTAGAAAAATCCTCCTCCTCCAGTTTCTGGCCATCTATCAAGATCCTATGCTTCTTCACCATACCCCCTTCTCTCATATGCATTTATTTCCTTACAATAGCCTTCCTCTTCTTGCTAAAAAAAAATCGAAAGGAGGGATTTCATCTTTGGAAATGGGGGTGAGGTCACCAACATATATATCTCCCATCTGTGGGAGTCCAAAGGTGGACTATAAAGGAGTTAAGGAAGTTATGGGACTTCCTAGCTCTGTAGACCTTGTTTCTCCCATAGCCTCAAGTATAATGATATCAACAGCAGGTGATGATGGAGGAGTAAAAATATTGGACTCAGGAAGTGTCCTAGGCCTCCTCTCTGCTTCCGTCTATGGATTTTATATTTGTAAGGCCTCTTCATTTTGTAAAGACCCTTCAGTCTCCTGAGGAAATTTTTCAGGATTGACTTTGTCTTGTGTTTCTTGTTCAAAAACTGGAGGAGTATCTTCTTGTTGTTGAGGAGGGGTAATTTCTTCACCTTGCAGCACTTTGGGTAGTCTGCTCTATCTGTGTTTCTGGAAGGTCTGAAAACTAGTTTGCAGGTCGGACAGTAGTGTCTGTACTCTTTCTAACACCTCCTCATAGTTCTTAGTCCCTTTGAACAAGTCGTCACAAGGGGACTTCTCGTGTTCATAAGCCTTCATATTATAGTGGGCCATGTGTTTTCCCACCAACTGGTAAGGATCGTGCTTCCTGTGCTCAAGGTTCACCAATTTAACCTCCTCTAGCGTTGCCGCTTCAAATTTGGAATGACCTAAGTTGAACAATGAAAATTTCCCAATCTGAACGAGAAAAACTGGCCAAAATTTCTTTTGAGCCACTTTTAGTTCTATCCCAATTCCACTTGCTACTATTTGATGAGCCACCTCCCTGCACACCAGTCTGTCAGGGAGGAATTTCGGTAGGGCGTGTGGGGGGATTGAACACCTGAAAACTCTAATGTATGAAAAATTCTCCTCTATGAACCAGTCAGCAACTGCCCTAAGGTTTCTTGTGACGGACTCTGAGATGTGGGGAGGCGCACAACCGTACAACATCTGATGTAGTGGTATCACCACGAAATGACAAATTTCATAGAACGAATCATTGGCGTTTTCTTCCCAAAGTTTAGAATGATATTCATGAATTGGCTCCATGTAAGTAGGATTCCAACTCCAATTCATCAAAGGGAAAGGAGTCGAGAAGCATATAGCATCTATGATGTATGCCGACATATAAAAGGCTACTGGTCGGCCTTTTGATCTTGCAGTCTGATAGTCCATGACCTCCTTTGCCATGTTATCAGATAAAATCTTATCCCAATTGGAGCTATGACCTTCTGCTGCCTCATGCAAAAGAGGTACCCACTCTGCAGGGAAATGGGTGGGACTTTTCGTACCGGAAAGTCTACATAACATCATCACCACATAAATCATATAATCATTCAATGAGGCTGTGGCATAAATAGCATGGGTGTCAGCCCTGAATTTTCCCTCGTTTCTCCACCAGTCTTTGATTATGTCAGGATAGGTTTGGTCTGCCTCCAAACATTTTTTTCTTTGAAAATTACTCACAAATTATTGATTATAAACATACTTGGGACTGGGGGATAATTTATACATTACTTGTACATGTTCCGGTCTGAAAGACCCAATGGCGACCCCTCGGCTGTCCAGAATGCTCCTCATCTGTATGTCAGTTCGCTCTAAGGCCCAACTGATCATGTCATTATAAGTCGTAAGTCGTGTCCGTGTAGCTATTTTGTGGAGCTCGGACTCCGCTATATCGCGAAGCTTGTTGTCGGTGTCATGGGCGAAATTTTTAATTTCATAATCTAGAGTCTCAAAAATATGTCTCCGGGATTTTATGGAATCAATGGCATGTGGTGTTGTATCAAATATAACGTCTTCATCTGGACTCGAGCCTTCTGCAATCTCTTCGCTTTTCTTAGGTGCCTGCTTAGGCGCCATGATACCTGTGCTAGATCAGAAACCTGTTTACAGAGAAAGTGCATATAAAACCAGGTAAACGTGACATGCAGCAGATGTAAATGATAGCTATGAAGTTCAAACATAAGACTTTCTTAACCTTCAATTTCACGTTAAAGCGAGTGTACAGACGCAGACGATGAAAAATTAATGCTTTTTGATGGAAAGATATGCCTAAAGATACGCTTTCATGTCGAAAAATATATTCATTTATTTGTTATTAATGTCGTCGTATATCAACGATTTCGAAACTGAAGTTTCAAAAATCACGGCCTTCTTCAATCCCCGAAATGCGAAAGGCGGTTTAATTATTTCTAATCCTGTTTTAAAAATGAATTAACTTGAAACTTAAAACCTGTTTAGAGAAAACGCGATTTCGTGTTTCGGGACTCCGGGGATCCTGTTATCAAGGGATAAGTCACAAGCAATCCCCGGGTCGTGAAATCACGATGAGATTAGTGAGGCGCTAAGACACGTATTAGGGATTTAATTAAAACAGGTCAATAATTAATTATCCTTTTAACTTTTTCGAAAAAGTGAGGATCGAGAGTTTGACTGTTGAGAGTTCGAAAGCATTTCGTTAGAAGGAAAAACCCGAATCGCGAAAGATTAAGGGAATGATAATCATGTTTAGGAACTTAATTAATTTCGGGTTTAA
This sequence comes from Picea engelmannii, assembly GCA_009831015.1. NCBI lineage: Eukaryota > Viridiplantae > Streptophyta > Pinopsida > Pinales > Pinaceae > Picea > Picea engelmannii. The sequence goes on along the minus strand of ML869867.1, from coordinate 12,318 downwards.
AGAGTGTTTTTTGGAAAGCAACGGAAAAGGCGACCTTTATTTCTTTCCCCTTTAAAAAACTTGTTTTTAATAAACTAAGCGTTTTCGGGATTTCGGCACCAGGAAAATAAGATGGTTGAAAAACCGAATCTTGAAAACCCGAAAAAATAAACGGAAGGCTCAGATTTCCCCTTTTTGGACTAAGGGCGGCTCCACGACTTAGGAAAAGATGAAGCTTTAGTTTCCAAATATAGGAAAAATTAAACTTCGTGTCAACATTCCCCACATGTTCGGACTTGGTAACTCTACTGTTGTTATGTTATGAGAATGGGGTTTGAGTCCAAAGTAGCAATACAGAATGCACTTGTGGGTATGTATATGAGGTTTGGCAGAATAGAGAATGCACACAGGTATTTGAAAGAATCTCACAAAAGAATGTAGTTTCATGGACTACGATAATTGTGGGCTATGTTGAGGATGGGCAGAGTGATATGGCCTTGAAACTGTTTCGACATATGAAAGTTACGGGAATAATACTGGACTGTGTCGCTATCTCTACTGTTCTACCAGTGTGTGCCCGCTTGGCAGCTCTGCGACATGGTAAAGAGATCCATGGTTACAGTATTAGAAGTGGGTTAGGGTTTAATGCTTTTGTTGAGAGTACACTCATTTATATGTATGCAAAATGTGGGTTTATAGAAAATGCACATCTTGTGTTTGATAGAATATCCCAAGGAGATATAGCCACTTGGAATGCAATGATTGCAGGGTACGGTATGCATGGACATGGTGGTGATGCCATTGCTCTCATTGATAAGATGCAAGAGGCAGGATTGAATGCCAACCATATCACCTTCACGGCTCTTTTGTCTGCCTGCAGCCATGCAGGTCTTGTGGATGAAGCCTGGAAATTCTTCGATTGCATGATTCGAGATCATCATCAAATCAGGCCTACCCCAGAACATTATGCCTATATGGTTGATCTTCTTGGCTGTGCTGGACGTTTGGATGAAGCCCATGAGTTTATAAAAAATATGCCAATTGAACCTAATGCTAGTGTATGGGGAGCTTTACTGGGTGCTTGCAGAGTTCATTGCAAAGTAAACCTGGGAGAATGTGTAGAAAATTGCATTTTTGAGTTAGAGCTGGTAAATGCAGGAAATTATGTGTTGATGTCCAATATATATTCAGCAGCTGGAAGGTTGGATGATGTAGCAAAGGTGAGGGAAACAATGAAATCCAGAGAGCTGCAAAACACACCAGGATGCAGCTGGATTGAGATTGAAAATAAGGTGCACACATTTCTAGCAGGAGACAGATCACACCCTGAATCCGAGAAAATCTATGCAATGTTAAAGAGCTTCTCTGTGAAGATGCAGGAGTTAGTGTATGTGCCTGACACAAACTTTGTATCATGCAATGTGGAAGAGGATAAGGGAAATGTACTATGTGGTCATACTGAGAAGCTTGCTGTTGCTTTTGGGCTTATCAAAACAAGTCCTGGGACAACTATCTGAATCACCAAAAAACTTCATATGTGTGGTGACTGCCACAATGCCATCAAGTTAATTTCGAAGATTGTTGGGCAATCAATTATTGTCAGGGATGTCAACCGTTTCCATAATTTTAAATATGGTTTGTGTTCTTGTGGAGATTATTGGTAACGTGAAGGAAGAAAAAAACTCATCTCTAGCTACAAGCTTCCTAATATAATCACAGTCGCGTTTGAACTTTCAAGTAGGCGATTTTTATGCTTGTCACAGTTAATATTAGTGTCTGGAGATCCTTGATGCTGTAACATGGCAACAGAAAGAGTCCCAGAACACTCAACTATTCGGCACCAACCTTATCAATTGTAGAGTTAAATGTCATTTTATAGAAGTTGGGCAGTACTGATTAATTAATCCGGAAGGCATATAAGGTAACTATATCAGCCACCCAGTTAAGTAGGATTGAAGGAATTGGACAGTTCAAATTTTAAAAGGATTGAAAGTGCGACCTTTATTATGCCGTTGCATCAAGAAAGATGTAAAGACACAAAAGTTGGTTTATCTGTGTACAGATTGCCCCCTATTCTTCTAAGGACCTGGCAGTAATTCGGGTTTATTTATCCACAATAATAGGCTTTTGCCCTGTAATCTGGCATTTCCCTATAATATTTCAAATTGTATATATTAATACCTATGGTAGTAATGACCTTTGGTTCACTTTAATCAGTTTCCTTGGTCAATGGGTTGATTTTTTTTTTATTCCCATGGTACAACACCATGGATTTCTTATTATATTCTAATGTTACGATTTTCTGAAATTGAACTTCAATTTTATTTTTCCATATATATTTATAGATCTTTTACATTTCAGATCAATACTGCTAATTTTATGCTGATTTGTTTTATAATTAAAGCAAGCAAGAGAAAGGAAACATAATGTATTTTCTTATGACAACGCCTCTTAAAAAAGTCTTGTAAAGCATTTTTTTTCTTAAGAATATTTCAAATCTTCTTTGAGTGGCATGGTTGTAGGTGTGAGTGCGTCAAGGATGAAAACTTGTCAACTATGGACCTGTCAAGTGTAAGTGCAAATGAACGGGGGATAGAAGAAGCCATGCAACTAATTACGAATCTTTCTTCAAAATTTATTAACCATTAGAACCTTATTGGTGTGTAATACAACTTTGTTTGATTAGGGAAGCTCATAAAACTCAAGAAGCAAAAGTTTTGAAAGTGAACTCCGCAAATATTCTATACATATAAGCTATCTTCTTGAGTAACAGAGTATATGTTTGTGCAAAGATTCACTAAGAAGGTGAAATTGCACATGGAAATTCAATAAGAACATCAAATAGCACAGTTATTGCAGGTCTTGAAGCTTAATGAATACAATAACCCACTTTGAAGGGCATGTACCTATTACAAATAAGGCATTGTATAAAATCAAAAGTAAAGTCTTGATGGCAATTAAGCATGGTAACGTAGTAGCAAAACTTGCAAATGGATTGGTTTCAAACTTCTCTTCCAAATTTTTGCAAGTAATAGCTTTTCTAAGGGTAACACAGATCATCAAGTTTCAATCATCATCACTTAGGAGCTTACTCCTAAAGGACAAAAGTCATGCCTTGGTCCCAAGAACCAAGGCAACTTCATTTAAACCCACTTCCTACTTGTCTTACTAAATCCAGAATTAGAATTGGACATCAAATCAAGTTTATAAGAGTGGTTACAAACAAACGAAATCGGTGGTAAATTTCCTTTAACTTGGACCAAAATTAAAATGATTATAAATGAGTGGGCCTTTTTGAAACAGCAGAACAATGGATCCTAGATTTAGCTAAACTACTCGATGTTGGTATTGAGATGTTTATAATGGACACAAGTTCCTCACTCGGAGACCTAGTAAGAAGATAGTAAGGATGTGTCCAAGACTCGATGCAAGATTTCTAAATGCGGAAAAAATAATTGGTTCAACGATATGCAATATAGAGAAATCAAAGATGTCTTGCACCATGTAAGCACTTGTTCACACAAAGTTGTACATATCAATTCTGAAATACATTGGAGAGAATTGTAAAATCTAGAGAAGTGTTTATCATAGACGTTTATGTGTATGTTGGCGCTACTATGCGCCACCAAATCCAAAGTTATAAATTTCTTAAGTATGACTACTACCCAAGACAAATTAGGTGAAATGGCACCAATCTCTTGGTGGGTAATAGGTATTGTAGAGGTCCAACAAGGAGGAATATGTTATGTTCTTTAATAGATCTGAAAATGATTTACAAAACATATAATCATGAATTGATGGAAATGTCATTTCACTTCATTAAATCATAAAACCCTTAAAGTAGAGAAACACCATATAATAATAATTTTATGGAAGGATAAATTCATGTCCACTTGCCTCTATGGTGGGGCAACCTCCAAAGGAGAAATTCTTCAATACAATAACAATCCTTGACATATCTCATCAGGAGGACTCCATATTTATTTATAACTACTTAGCAAACCCTAACGTTAACCATTATTGAATTCTCCATTAATGAATGAGCCATATTACATTTATTGCATGATAACTACCTAATGAACTTTTTTTAATAGTAACTAACAAAGTGGACCTAGTGCACATTATATTAAATGACTACCATACCTATACTATTATTAATTCTAATGGGCCCCTAGGCCCCTAAGCCCTTATTACATCACTAGGGAGATTCCACCATTCCATCCCCTTTTAAAAAATAATGCCCTCAATGATAGTACCTATGATGTACATCCATAAGCCAAGGTTCCATGTCCAAGTGTTTCCCTTAATGTTGCGAGTGAGGTAGTCCAAGAAGTTTGTCCATAAGGTGTTCATCCATAACCCAAGGTCCAATGTATGAATGCTACCTTCCACATTGAAAATGAATTCATTCAAGAAATGCATCCATAACCCCCATTCCTAAGTACTATAGTTACCCTCAACACTAAGAATGAAATTATCCAAGAAATGAGTACATAAGCCCAAGTCCTATGTATGGGTGTGCATGTTGGTCCCCCATTGATGACACCCAAAATTGATGAATGGCTAAGTGTTTGGTTGAAGATCCTCACCATGGTCATATGGATCCAAATATATTTCTACCAAGGTACTAGGACCATCCATGGAGAAAAGATTATCCACGTAGTTGCACAAGGTCAATTGTGGATATGGAGGGAGCACTGCAAATTGGAAACTAGTAGACATAACATGTTGATGACTTCCCTGAATGATGGTCACTTCATATGGAGGAATATATTCATCAAAGAGACATTGAAAGTAGTTGTCTTCCCATAAATGACAACTCTCCATATACCATTCTTTGCAAGCCTCTTCTAAGTCACACTATCTAGAGATGTCGCTTTTATATTCAACTTCAATAAAAGTTCCAACCTTTGGATTGCTTCACATGATTCCTGCAATTTTTGTACTCAGATATCTAGAAGTAGTAGTTGTGTAAGGACTACTTCAAGGTTTGAATATTGTTGGTGTGCCTTAGAAATTTCTTCAACTTCAAGTAACCACTTCTAGTGATCTTCATACTCTAGCAAATTCAAGAAAACTTCAAGAGGGGCATTTTCCACCTAAGTGTCATATAAACTTGGATATCACTCAATGATGGGGGCTAATATATCCATGTTAAATGCAATATTCCACTATAAGTATGAGAGCTAAGGTTTTAAAACACAAATAAAATAATCTTGCATTCAATGGATCTCCTTTGTGCAGCTAGGGTTTTGTGGTTGCAATTTAAAATGTTTATAACTTCATCGATATTGATCAAAATCATATCATATAATATGTCAAATTGTAGTTTTTGAAGTGTTTGTTCACCTAGTTTGGGTTTGGATTCAATCTACGCATCCTATCAAAATTTATCTTCTCTACAATATGTGGAATAAAGTCATGATCATAATAGACAAAAAACCTAAAATAGCTTATTTTAAATCAACGATATCTTCACCCCTTTTTTTTAAACTATAACTAATAGATTTATAATATAAAAAAGACTGTAGCCAAGCTTGCAGTGAGATGTATAATCCAAAAAATATCTGGTCATCTAAGTATAGCCCAAAAAGAGTAGTTATCCAAGATGGCATATAACCCTGAAGTTTCTTATAATACATCTTGAGCCCTTTCATATTGATAAGTAAATAGTCTATAGAAAATACTTAACAATTTTACAACTTTAAATAGCATAACCAACAAAAATTTAATTGAAAAACCACAAAACTTCATTATGAGGTATTGGTTCCATTTGTTAGAGCTACATTCATGTTGATTTGTTGAACTTAGACCTTCCCTCTAGGGATTCCATGCTCTTTGGCTGAGGAAGAGGCTAGAGAACCATTTCCAAGCTTCTCCTCATTAAAGAGATAAACCATTGATTGTTGTAGTATATCTAGGTCAGCTTCAAGGATCGAGATTCACTTTTTTGGGGTCAACAAAATATCCACTAAAACCTCTACCAAAGGATTTGAAATTAGGCCTTGCTCCCCCAATTTGCTCGGTAGTGCTTTGATTAAACGACCATTCCTTTCAATAGAATCGACGTGCTTCTTTAGATCCTTTTGAGTTTCTCAGAGCTTTGGGTAATCCATGGCTTTAGGGGGTTCAAACCAAGAATGAGGAACAAGAGTCACCACAGAGTAATTATTGGAGTTGAGAAAGAAAAAGGAAGATGACAAGCCATCAAGAAAGACAAACCCATCTTCTAATAAAAGGGCATAAAAAACATGTGGACCCAAAAGTAACCAGACCAAGTCCTTCAACGAATATACAGAACTGGGACCAGAAAAGGAAAGACGAGAACAAAACTCGGGGTATCGGGTTGAACCTCATACTTGTGAGAGAGGGCTAAGAGTGTTAGAATATAGAAGATGGTGTGCTCGTTTTACCATTGACGATACCCTCGTCACCCAACCATAGGCCGAAGCCACCCTCCGAGCACCTTAACCTTGACTAAGAATTCCTCCGGAAGCAAACCCTAGGCTAGATAGCCAAACAAAAGGTAGCACACCTTTCCCCAAGGATAGTGCATCACAAAGAGTTGATCAGATAGTCCAAACCCTAGCCAAGAGATATTCAAGACAATACTAAAAACTTGTTGCTGCTGCAACTGCACCTGCAGCTCTCCTACACACGTGCGCACCGAACTAGGAACTGCAATTCTGAGATGTTGTCAAATGAGAATTGGCGCCTTGTATTTATACTGGTTCTGCCATATTTGCTGGGGCCGACTTCTCCTTCTAGGTATGTGTCTGTTCAGTATATTATTATTATTTCTGGCCAACTTCTTCTCTTGGAGGCTAATAACCTAATATAAATTATCTTCTTGAGCCGACAAGGCTTCTAGGGTTATTAGCCAACTCATTAGAGTTTTCTCTTGCTTTTCGGAGTCTTCTATTCTCGTCAGGTTCACACGTAGATATAAATACCTCCCGCAACTACCATAATATTAACACTCCCTCCTAGCTAGGGAGGTATTACAGGTAATGGTCTTGAGCACAAAAACATACCATTTACCCGGTAGCATCAATATAGTCATCTAGACTATCTCATGACTAGATCATGAGAATCACCATCACCATCAGCGGCATCATCTCTCGAAACCATACTTCATCTGAGTAATTAGACATGATGTTGGATAAGTCACTCACACCATAGAGTGATACAAGAGCCACTCTTATAATCTAGAGGAGTAAATGCTTTGAACCAATTTCTTGTCTGGAAAATCTCTGTTCGTCATTTGTTTGGATGCTGATTATTTCCAATAAACTGTTGATAGTCTCCAAGGCAGTTAGAACAAAAATACAACACAACTGTGTCTATCCATAGTAGTACATAACTACAATCCAGTGGTTTACTACCACACCAAGTAACACACAAGTACTTGATTAGCAACGTAAGGTTGCGAACAGTGGGACATATCCACCACAGTAGTCCTCATCTACTGTCATACAGTCTTCATAACAAACATCTGATAGCAACCTGCATAGAAACAATGTTATGATATATACTGAATTATTTGGGACAATCTTTCACTCACATCTGTGAGCTCTGAAAGAATATCTGCCTCATGAACAGTGGAACATATCCACCACAGTAGTCTATATCTATTGTCTTCATAACAAACATCTGATAGCAACCTGCACATAAACAATGTTATGATATAAACTGATTTGTCTGGGCCAATCTTTCACTCACATCTGTGAGCTCTGAAAG
>ML869866.1:0-20327 GCA_009831015.1 Picea engelmannii | reverse complement strand
CATAACTCTTATGTCGATCTTATGCTTATTTAATCCTTTCTCTTATTGTTTTCATTTTCTCTTCCATTTCTTGGATCGCTTCTCATCCCACCAGGACCCAATCCTCAACTAGATCCCAACTCAAAGGTGTCTAACATGGTCACCCATAAAGAAACTTGAAAGGCGCCATCTTAATGGTGCTTTGGTAGCTGTTGTTATAAGCCAATTCTACCAGTGGCAAGAATTCTTCCCAACACTTTTGTTGGTCCATCATGTACATGAGCAACATGTCCTCCAAGGTCTGGTTCGTTCATTCAGTCTGCCCACCAGTCTCCGAGTGATACGCAGTACTGAAGTTAAGTTGGGTTCCCAAGGCCTCTTGGAAACTTGTCCAAAATTGTTCAGTAAACACCGATCCTCGATCATATATAATCCTCTTAGGCACACCATTCAACCTCACAATCTCACTGATGAAAAACTCTAGCTATGGCAAGTGCCTCATACATCGTATGCATAGGAATAAATAAGCACTCTTCGTCAGAGTGTCGACTACCACAAAATCAATTTGTGTCTCCTTGTCGTCAGTGGCAATCCAACAATTAAATCCATTGAAATAACCTCCCATTTTGATTCTGGAATAGCATTTGGTTGTAGTAGTCCTACTGGATGTCTATGTTCAGCCTTTACCTATAGACATTACAAAGTTTGACTATCATAAACTTTCTTGGAAGCCCAAACTTGTAATATATTTTTTAGGATTGGGATAGATTCTCACAAGAATGGATCCCAGCACAGGTTTGAGACTCAAGGTGATAAACAAGATAAAGCAAGGTCCTAATTGTCTAACTCTTTTGGATTGATATGAAGATGCAAACCATTGATGAAATAGAACATAGTTAAATTTAATATTAAAATTGTGCTTTATCATGAACATAATAGAGAAAAATGAAAATGCCCAATCTAAATCAAAGCTAAATATATCAAAATAGTGTTAATCCAAAGAAAATCTAAACATGTCATCCACCTATTAATTCACATTGCACTAACCATCATAGCTTATTAATAAGGAAAACAACATCATTGACAAACACCCAAAAATTCCTCTGACTAAATTAACATAGTTGCATAAATTTCAATGTGAAACCATCCCTTCAATAGAATACATCATGGATAGAGACACCATTTAGTGGGATTTTTAACCCTATAGTGCATTCGAGAATGAAAATGTAATTTTCGATTGCATTGTTTTACATGTACAACATATAATTTTTTCCACTTCAATATTAGATATTTCTTGAAAATGTATTATTGTTTTTATATAAGCTATAATAGTGATACTCATTTCTTAATATAAAAATATAAATTCAAGCCAATGAGTCATTGGTTAACTTGTGAGGTTGATGGAAACTAACATATTCCATCCCTACTATGTTTTTTCTTTCTCAAATGGCATGAGTTTTAGGAGGTTGTGTTTTAGTCCCAAATGAATTTGGTAAGTAAATACCCCTTGGATCTAGGAAAGGATATATGTTATTTATTAAAAATAAATTAATGTAGAGATACCCTCATATTGCATGTTTTATACCAAAGAGAGAAATGTAATGAATATTGTTTATAACCAACAAGAAACCAAAATCAGTTATATGGAACTCCCAAAAACATCATATTACCTCCTTGTTTTCTAAAATTGATTTGGTATTATCAAAAAAATAATTTATCATATGCATCAATGCTATTGCAAGGGTTATTACAAGACATTGAGAACAATATAAACACGGGAGGAATGCAAAATTGGTCATAAGAAGATGTCACACCTCTCACAAGTATAGGATGGTAAATAAATGTTGTCACTTGGCATCAATACAACATGATCAAGAAAGGGGAAGAACCATGCATCCCCATGATCTAGTTAGGAGCAACTGAAACTCAGTGTTTGTTAAATGTCATAGATATACCATCAGGCAGTGATGGTTTAAAAGGAAGAAATATCAAGTATGTCATGAAATATTTAGAGCGATCTATTATATGTCAACACAAACTATTTCAAACAATATTTGCACCTTGCGTACTATGTAGATTGACATGATTTTGATACAAATTTAAATCCATGAACATAAGATTGAACAATGGCATTGGATCTCAATAGAATTCCATCATTCAAGGGCCGGTACAATCCCCTAATTCCTTGCCCCCTCTGTGGATGCTCAGTCTCCCTTCACTCATTCATCGTGGTTGTTCTGCACCTGGCGGTGTTTATATTTTATTAATTGTTCTGCATGATTACATATACAACATCAGGCTCTTGGCCTTCAACACTTAGGCTCCCAGGCCTAACAAACACTTAAGCCTCCAACTTATAAGAACTTGGCTCAACAACCTATAAAACATAATTACAATTTCTTTCATAACATGGTTTGCAACGAGGCTCGGCCTTGGGGACACTACAATCCCCCTCCCCTTATTTTTGCACTGTCCTCAGTGCAACTTACATTGTCTCTGCCAGCCTTTCAAAATTTTCAAAAAGATGCGGGTACTCTGCCCGCATAACCTCTTCATGCTCCCATGTCACGTCCTCGGGACCGTACCAGGTCCACTGGACCTTTACAATCTCTATAGCTCGATTCCGGAGCTGATTGCTTTTCCTGTCCAATATGCACATAGGATGCACTTGCAGGACACCTTCTGGTTCCACCTGAATCACATTCCAATCGATAACATGATTAGCATTAGGTACATATTTCTTAAGCAGTGAAACATGAAACACATTATGTACAGTCATAGATGCAGGTAATGCAAGCANCAGCTTCAGGGAACTCCTATTAGTTTTCACTTTCAGGAAAACATGGTCACCCACTTTGAATTCTCTATGGGTTCTGTTACTATCAGCATAACTTTTCTGCCTGTCCTGGGAAGCTTTTAGATTATGTTTAATTCTTATCATTTGGTCTTCCATCTCTTTGAGTAGCTCAGGCCCAACTACTACTCTGTCAGATGGATTATCCCAGCTCACTAGAGTGTTGCACTTTCTTCCATAAAGCACTTCGAATGGGCTCATCTTCAATGATGCATGATACCCATTATTGTAGCCGAATTCTACCAAATGCAGGTAGTCTTCCCACCTTGATGGTTTATCCATCACATACATTCTCAGCATGTCTTCTATTACTCTGTTTACTCTCTCTGTCTGTCCATCCGACTCGGGATGATATGCTATGATAAAGTTTAGATTCATTCTGAATCCTTTGAACAATCCTTTCCATAAATTCGAAGTGAATTTCAGGTCTCTATCAGACACAATGGTCTTAGGAATTCCGTGCAAGCGCGCAACTTCTTTTAGGAAAATGTCAGCAACATCTACTGCTCTGTGGGTGGTTTTCAGTGGAATAAAATGGGCAGCTTTAGTAAGCTTGTCCACTACCACCATGATTGAATCATGTTGCTTGCTTGTTCTGGGCAATCCTGTGATAAAATCCATTGTTACCACGTCCCATTTCCATTCAGGAATAGGTAAAGGCTGCAACAACCCTGCTGGGTGCCTATGCTCCACCTTAACCTTCTGGCACTCCATACATCTGGAGATGTATCCAACGATTTCTTTCTTCAAACCCAGCCAAAAATAATGGCTTTTGACTACTGCCACAGTCTTCTGATATTCCAGGATGTCCAACAGAAGCCACGTTATGCATCTCCTTTAGAATTGCCAGCTTCAATTCTCGGAAATTGGGTACATACACTCTGTTTTTATACAGAAGTAAACCATTAGTTCCAAAGGTGTAACTTTCTTTGGTCTGTGGTCTCTCATGATGTTGTAGCTTTGCTACAAGATTTTTGTACTGCAAATCAACATTTGCAGCTTCCAAAATTCTGTCCTTCATCTCAATCTAGTACATGCTAATGGATGTAGCATGTAATTCGTGCACTTTTCTGCTAAGTGCATCAGCCACCTTATTTTCTTTCCCCTTGATATGCTTGATATCAAAGTCATATTCACACAGAAACTCCAGCCATTTGATTTGTCTGGCATTTAAGGTCGGCTGATCAAATAAATACTTCAGACTGTTATGGTCTATTCTCAACTCGAATCTCTTGCCCATGAGGTAATGTCTCCATTTCCTCAAGGCATGGACGATTGCTGCCAGCTCTAAATCGTGAGTGAAATAATTCTTCTCATGTTCCTTCAAATTTAGGTATTCATAACAAACTAAAAATCCCTCTTGGCTGAGAACTCCTCCCATCCCCCCCTTACATGATTAGTGCACACTACGTAATCCTTGTTTGGATCTGAAATCTTTAGGATTGGAGCACTAGTTAGCAACTGCTTTAATCATTGGAAGCTGCTCTCACATTCTTCAGTCCACTGGAACTTCTTCTCCTTCTTTTGCAAGGAAGTGATAGAATGAACTATCTTTGAGAATCCATCTATAAACCTCCTATAGTAGCCTGCCAGACCCATAAAAGATCTAACTTCTGCCACATTCCTTGGCGCTGGCCATTCTTGAATGGCCTGTACCTTTTCAGGATCCACAACGATCCCTTCTTCAGATATAATGTGTCCCAAGTAATAAATCTACCTTTGGTAAAAAGAGCACTTGCTCAACTTTGTGTACAGCTGGTGTTCTCTCAACACATGCCACACCATTCTCAGGTGTTGCTCGTGTTCTTCCTCTGTCTTGGAATACACCAAGATATCATCCAGGAAGACTATGACAAACTTGTCCAAATAATTTCTGAACACTCCATTCATTAAACACATGAAAACAACAGGCGTGTTGGACAATCCAAATGGCACCACCGTGAACTCATAATGATCGTACCTTGTTCTAAAGGCGGTCTTGCTGATGTCCTCATCCTTTATTCTCACTTGGTGATATCCTGGTCGGAGATCTATTTTCAAAAATATTTTTGCATCTTTCAACTGATCAAAAAGATCATTAATCCTTGGTAGAGGATACTTGTTCTTGACAGTGATCTTATTCAACTGTCGAAAGTCAATGCACAACCTCAACGTCCCATATTTATTCTTCACGAATAAGACCGGGGCTCCCCACAGTGACACACTGGGATGAATGTAACCTTTCTTTAGTAGCTCTTCGAGCTGCAATTGCAACTCTTTCAGCTCTAGCGTACTCATTCTATAAGGAGCTTTCGAAACTGGAGCTGTTCCAGGCATCAAATTTATAGAAAAATTGATGTCCCTCCTCGGAGGTAGTCCAGGTACCTCCTAAAATACATCCTTGAACTCCTTGAGTACTTCATGGTCTTCCAGATTCGATACTACATCTTGGGATGCTTCTTCCACCCGAGTTGCAAATAATTGACAACCTTTCCGGTAACATTTCTTCACCTGCATGGCTGAGATTTCCCTCACAGCCACAGCTCTGGGAATTCCTTGGACTGTTACCTGATTTCCCTCTTCATTCAGGCATGTGAACCTCTTGTTACAGCAATCCAAAAGGGCATGGTGCTGGTCCAACCAGTCCATCCCAGTTAAACAATCATATGAGCCTAAAGGCAAAATGTTCAATTCAACCTTAGTGCTCATTCCTTTCATGTCCACTGAACAAGACTTAACCAATTCAGTGACCTTCCTCTTGGTCCCTGTGGCCAACTGCACTAACCAAGACTTCTCATGTTTGCTCCTCGTTAGATGCAAACTTTCCACCACTCTTGGATCTACATAACTATGGCTAGCCCCTGAATCAATTAAAATAACAAGTGGTCGGTTGTTAATCGTACCTTCCACTTCAATCATGTGCGATTGAAATTCTTCTTGCTTTTTGTCCAGGGCTGCGTAGATCCTCGACATTATGCTGCCCATATCCTCCACTGTTTCATCTTGCTGAACAATATGTACAGTTCTTGCCTTACCATTTTTATGGGGACAATATCTATACTTGTGGTTTCCTTGACAACCCCAACACTGAATGGGCGTCAGTCTTTGTCTTTGTGCTCCCTCTTCAGTCCTTCTCGGCTCTCTAAACGATGGCTATCCCTGAAAAATGTTTCTGAAAAAGGAAGGCTTGTTTCCCTTCTGCCTCTGTTCGTTCTTAAACTTCCTCTGATCATTCCAAACCTTCCGAAAGGTAGGATTTTCTCTTTGTTGTTCGTATAGACATTTCTCCCTTCTTATGGTTTCTTCCATGGTCTTAGGATCGTCATACTGAATCTTGTCACCAATGGAAGGTGGTAGTCCACTCAGATATCTCTGAATCTTGACAGCCTCATCTTTGATGAATGGAACATACTTTAGTAGTTCTAGGAAACTTTGTTCATACTCATCAATGGTCATACTGCCCAACTTGAGTTCGAAGAACTCCTTCATCTTTCTGTCATAGTATCTTTTAGTCAGGTATTTCTTCTCGAAATACCTCTTAAATTCCTTCCAAGTGACCTCTTTCTCTCTGATCTGCTGCACCTGCACAAATTGATCCCACCACATGGATGCTTTCCCTTTCAATTGGTACATTGCAATTCTTCCTTCTGCATGGGCAGAATAATTCTGCAGTTGGAAGTATTTCTTCATGCCAAGCAACCAGGTCTCGGCATATTCTTCCTTCTTATGTTCTCCATCGAATGTTGGAGGCTTAATCTTGTTCATCTCCCCTTTCAATTCATCCTTTCCAGATTTTCGGTGTTTTCTGGTAGGGGATGGGCTTGGACTACTGTGTGTCTTCCTATCAGAATGTCCTTGGGAGCGACTAAGATGTCGGATACAAATCCTTGACCTACTTCTTCTCCCATGGGTTCTGTGACTCTCCATCTTACTTGAGTATCCTCCCTTCTCGAGTTTCTTCTGTATTCTTTCCAGGCTCTTCAAAAATTTTAAGTTTAACTCACCCTGCCGATCCCTGACTTTCATAAGCTTTCAGCTATCAGCTCGACGAGCCTTGGCCTCTCTTTGTAATCCTTCAAGGATTTCCTTTATGTGTCCTTCCTTATCCTTCTCTTTTCCATTCCCGTAGGAGTTCGATCCTTAGACTCCCAGGTTAACATCCTTTCCTTCCTATTCATCTTCTATTTCAGGGGTAATCTGCACTTTTCCCCACTCCATACTCGACGTTGTTTAACTGGAGTCCTGACCTCCGTTGAACTCTGCACACACACTCTCTGTGCAATTAAATTCGAAGTTTGTAAGGCCATTAAACTTCATAAACAATCCACAACATTTATGACTAACACCAACAAGAACAAAAGACATTTCGATTCCAATGGATTTTCTGAGCTCTCGTTCGGCTCTGCAATTTTCAGGACTTCATTTTTCAGGTTTTCGAAGCTTTCCTCTTCGACACTTCAGAATTTTGGGATTTCAGGTTTCGTCCCACAAGACTTTCCACTTTCTTTCCTTTCCAACCCCCGACTTCCAAAATTCTGGCTTACTCTACCCTCCGGGCCCACATGACTTAGTGGTTACCCACAGTTACGGTGGTACGTGGTACGTTAATGAGGCGCCATGTCGCTTTTTAACGATGTCATCGGGTCCCACCTCTCTCGCTTCTCTTCTTGACCCACTGGCACATGGTACATCTCCATGTGTCCACATCCATTCCTAGAAAAATCCAACGGTCAGATCTTTCTCAGATCTACGGTGCAGATCCTTTCGAGGTTTTGGGCTTCCAAACGCTGATGCACTCTAACTCCCATTAGCCCTCTGGGCTAGACTCGTGGTTCACACGACCTCCCCTTATATGACCACAGTCATACCTCCTATCGGGGTTTCAGACTTTCCAATGCCGAAACACATATGTCCTCAGGATTCGCGAAACGCCGAACCCCGATATGTTGACGGGCTCCTGATCTCGCCCACGTGTCCCAACTGATGGACGGCTTAGATCGTTCCTAGGAATTTTACCATGAAAATCATCGACCTCCTTCGTGACTCCCGATATCGGGATTACCGATTTCCCGAAATGGGAAATCTCACGACACGTGTCCTCCGTCTTTCGGACGGTCTAGATCTATTTCGGAGCTTTCGCCCCTAGTCTCTGAGGTTTAACCTTCGGACATCTCCCGACAGATCCTACGGCTGACGAGTTTTTCGGCCGGGCTCAAACGGTTCCTAACCAATTTGGAATTTCGCATATTGCGATTTCCAAATTCCTATGTATTTCAAAAGGAATTTTAATTCCTATGCACATTTTTCCAGATCCGACGGTCACGAGGGCTCGCCTTCCCTCTCGAACATATCCTAAGGTTCTAACACCATTGGTGTAGAGACCTGTCTCCCTGTGGCCGTAGACCACACCAGCTGCGGTTTCACTCGCCACTATACTTCTTGATCTCGTAAGCACGGTCAAGCAACTACTTGACACTCCGTAACAAACCAAGGTCCGAAATTGGTCCTCCAGACCCAATTTCCCTTCGCCTTTTCGGTCCAAAGACCGCTCCACTAGACCATCTAGGCTCAGTGTCGAAACCTTTGCTCTGATACCAATTTGTAGCACACCCATTTCATAACTCTGGGCTTACTCGCACTCTGATACCAATTTGTAGTGTACCTTTTTGCTTACCAAGGATTTTAACGCACTTTGTAACATTATGTACACACTTACGTTGGATTTACATAACACATACAGTCCAATATATACTCCACATGCATTTAACAATTAAACACATTCAAGCTCAGAGTACACATATTATTAACTGCTATAATTTACAAACCATAGCATGTCATACTAAATCATATACACAGCGGAAATCATGATAACATAAGCAATAGAGTCATGCAATCTATGAGTAAAACATAAACATATACTTATCTTTATCAATGGTAGATTCCACCAACCAAGTGCAGGCCTTCCACGAACCTCCCAGCCTTAGACCACACTGCTCATCATCTCAATAGTGGGTCACCCCCGAGCTGGGACTAAGCTCCACCCCAAGGCAAGGAATCTAGGCTCAGGCTGAGGTTACAGGGAAAACAACACTTAGAATCTAGAAGGATTCTTCCCAGGATACCATCTTACGCCCACTACTACCAGACTGTCATTCCCCACATGCCTGTTCCGCCCGGGAGTATACACCTTCACAAGCACAGTCCATCGGTGCTAACCTCCCTCTCTAGGTCTTGGAAACAGGTCGGATTAGGAAGTCTTAGAGCCTGAAACTGGTGTTACAGGGAAAACAACACTTAGAATCTGGAAGGATTCTTCACAGGATGCCATCTTACGCCCACTACTACCATACTCTCATTCCCCACATGCCTGTTCCGCCCGGGAGTATACACCTTCACAAGCACAGTCCATCGGTGCTAACCTCCCTCTCTGGGTCTTGCCAATAGGCCGAATCAGGAAGTCTCGGAGCCTGAAGCTGGTGCTGGACACTCTCTGGAAGAAACCACTTCCTTGCAAACTCTCTCTCTTGGAAAGAGTTGCTCACAGGCCTAACAACCTGCCTCTTCCAACAACAATCACCTCCCTCCCCTGGAGAGAGGTTACACACAGGTTCGACGTAGACTTACACTGGCCAGTAAGCCCCGCGCAGTCCAGCGCTGCATGGCTACAACAACCAATTGGAAAAACAGACATAGGCTTCCCAAACTGGTTCAACAAACATGGGATAGTCTTCACGGTTTTGGTTTCGGGATTGCACGAGGTGTGCAGAGATCCCACGCACAGGCTCCAACTGTTCAGACAAAGGATGTACCAGCTATCCCTGAAATCAACACAGGATTTTCTGGCTTTCAGGGTTGCACCAGGGTATTCTTTTACAGAGGTCCGATCGTTCACCTTCAGACCGTCAGGTAGAATGGAGGAGAGGAACCCTTCTCACGGCTCACCCTGGTCGTTTTATTTTCATGCACCAGGGTTGACACTTGTCACCCATGGAACTGCATGCAGTCCACCAGCACACGTTCCTCCCACCACTTGGGAATTCATGTGTCCTTCCAAAAGGACTTAGGATTAAAACATATGATGCACATAACTTTTGGAATAATATTAAAATATTATTCCGAGGCTTAAGCCCCCTAGGCTCAACACTTAGCCCCTTTCCCACCTTTCAGCCTCTAATTCCTTGCCCCCTCTGTGGATGCTGAGTCCCCCTTCACTCATTCATCGTGGTCGGTCTACACCTGGTGGTGTTTATATTTTATTAATTGTTCTGCATGATTACATATACAACAACAGGCTCCTGGCCTTCAACACTTAGGCTCCCAGGCCTAACAAACACTTAATCCTCTAGCTTATAAGAACTTGGCTCAACAACCTATAAAACATAATTACAATTTCTTTCAGAACATGGTTTGCAATGGGGCTCAGCCTTGGGGACACTACACGGGATATGCATAGATGAAATTTGAATTTACTCGAATTACAATTCAACGAAAAATTAACATGAGATAATAGTGTTTAACCTGTTAATTAATCATATTTAAACCTTAACTCTTTTCGGGCCTTCGGACCTCAGGGTATCCAATAACAACTTGATATATGATTTCCGAAGCTCGAAACAATGAGGTGATTGATTATTCGCTAATTGTATTTAATCTTTAATTAACTCCGTTTAATGCTTAAGACATTTCGAGAGTTCGATTTTCGTGAATTTAGGATGCGATGGATGGTGGACATCTGAACTGCGAGGGCGCGAAACTATTAATTACCTTTAATTGAGATTAGTTTATTTAACCAAGGTTTAATATTTCAGGACTTCACATTTCATAGATTTGCAAGTTGGATCTTCTGTCGTTTTCCCGAAAGTCCACTTCCCGCAGTGACATGTTAAAGTTTAGGAAGGTATATGTGTATATGGTGACTAGGATCTGTCAAATGCTTTTCATGTATCAGAACTTTGAAGGTGAGTCGTGTTGAAATTCCTGAAGTACAAAACTCCGAAGTATTCTTTAGTGATTTGACTCTTTAAAGAGTAGGTGGCTGCATAACTCCTAAGATATTAGGATCATTTGATTAGATGGGGGAATTCATCGACAGTGAGAATCAAGCACGTGTTGTTTTTATTTTAAATGGGAAAGAAATCTATTTAAATTCTAAAGTTTAGAAATATATATATATATATATATATGTGTGTGTGTGTGTGTGTGTGTGTGTGTGTGTTCCAACATAGGCTCCATCTAGGGATCACATCTCCTTGTGAGACGCAGAAGAACAATAGACCAAGTGCCTTTATTGGGTAAATGGAGTCATTATTGCATTTCTGTGAAACAAATTTGGAACAAAATCAAAGTGAGAAAAGAGTTTCTACCGAAACATAGAAAACCTTAAAACACATCAAATTATGATCTTCAGTCAAGCCATTTGAAATTCCTCTTTCTTAAAACTGTATTCATATTTTCTTAAGATAATCAAAGTAACTTTAGCCGAAATATCAAGTTTTGATCGATTTCGTTCGCATCAAGGTTAAGTATATGTAACATAATTTCTTAGGGAGATCCCTCATTGGTTCAAATGTAAATATTATTGAAAAAGGATTAGATGTCAGAGTATATCACGTAGATACGTATGCCAACCATACATATATCATAGATATTGCTTCACTGCCAATGGGCCTGTTCAGTACCTCGGTGAAGTTATCTACTTTTCCCATTGAATTTCCTTTCACCACTTCAATACGTAATTTTACATTTAAATTATGAGATGAGGGAAATCATTTAATGAATTTCCTTTCGTCATATCTCTTTTTCTTTGGGCAAAATGGGGGCAATTGATTTCTTGAATTTCCTTTCACCATTTGCCTTGGACTAGATGGGGGAAATCATTTTATGAATTTCTTTTCACCATATGTCTTATATTCTAATACATGAAGTGGGGACAATCAATCTGTATGTAACATACAAGGGATGATATCTGTTTAAGATATTCAAAGGAAAGTTCTGTCATAATTTTTCAGTATACTCCGAAACTAATTTTCTTTCTATCTTCAATGCACCTTCACCTATTGAGAAGATTTTATAGGGCATTTTAAATTTAGGGCTCAACCTTGAGAGAACTAGTCATTTTAAACTATATAAGAGAGCTAAAATTATTAGGATTATCTTAGACATACTTTCTTTTAGTTAAATTGAGAGACGTATAATTTTTTGCCTAACATTGCTTTGAAGACATGTTTCTAAGTTTTCAGAGTTAAGGTGACGTCTTTTCTCTCTATGAAGACCAGGGAGTGGTATTGAGAATCGTAGGAAAATAAAGCTTCAGGATGGGCAGAATAAAACATAAAGAATATTCAAATGTTCTTTTGTGAACAAGGTCAATCCCACACAAGATTGTTCATTGATTCTCCTATTTTCTTTACGGTCTTTTTATTCTTCTTATTATTTTTTTTTAATAAATTTAATTTAATTTTTTATTTTTTATCCAAACTCAGAGAAGACTTTTAGGATTAGGCTGTAATTTTTATATTTCTGTGGTTGTTGATCGAGTGACAGTGTTTATATGGATGAGACTTCTTTCATATTTAGTGAGATCCCCTTGAAAATTTAACTTGGGCCAGTAGGGTAGAAGCTCATACCTTGTATTTTCTTTATATTTTCAACCAAGTAAACCATTTATTTATCACCTATTTTGAGAGAATGCCAATGTTCTGAAAAGTGAGTGTTGGTTTCTGATACATCCTTATCTCTCAACTATTAACAAGCATTCTGCATAAAAATAAACGTGAGAAATGTCAGAAACTTCTAAAAAAACAAAGCGATAGGTGTTACTCGTTTTTTATATTTCCGTTTTTATGAAATCAACGAAACTAAACTTTTTATAGTGAATGTAAAAACTTACCAAAGAAACGTAAACTTGTAAATCAAATCAAGAAAATAAAACTAGTATATACAATGACGATTTGGAATTTGATTATTGCATGAAATGCTTCAGGTAAAGCCTTTTGATAGGGGTGTTAAGGATTTTCCCATCGAGGTTTTTTAATAAGAATGAGTTCTTTCCCTTGGAATCCACGATCTTGAAGGGCCCACACCAGTTGTGATCAAAATTGCCATGATTTCCAAAATCTTCTTTCCTAGCATCTCACTTCAGTACTAGGTCGTCAGGAAGAAATTCCCTATCTTTATCTTTTTTATCAAACAAAGCTTTCATGTTGTCTTTATATTTTTGAAGTTTCTCATCCACTTCAGCCCTGTTTTGCTGTACTTCAATTAACTGGTTTATTCTTCTGGTAACATCGTTAGTCTCTTCCTTCGAGTCTTGCCAAAGCTTCATCATAGGCGGAGTGAGATTTATGGGGAGGATTACGTCGGTACCGTACACCATTTGGAAAGGAGACATTCCGATTGATTTCTTAGTGCCTATTCGATTTCCCACAAAGCGTATTTCAAATGAACATGCCATGCTTTCTTATTTTCAGTCAACACCTTTTTAATTATGGTGATTAAGATCTTATTCAATGATTTGGTGAATTCGTTGCCCCGAGGATAGTAGGCTGTGAAATTTCCTAGTACAATATTGTAATTTTGAAAAAAACTAATCATCACCATGGATTTGAAAGCTTGGGCATTATTAGTAAATATCTTCTGAGGACATCCAAATCTAGATAAAATGTTTTTTTCTAAGAAACTTATCACCACTAAGTCTGTAGCATTTCGTGTTGGAATGACTTCTACCCATTTAGTGAAATAATATATGGCAGTTAGAATCCATTTATGTTGTGTACTAGAGTGTGGATGGATTTATCTGATAAAATCTAGACCCCATTGTTGAAATGGAGCTTTTGTCTTGACTGGAATCAAGGGTAGTGCAGGAAGCTTTTGCTTTCCTAAGAATAGTTGTCAGGAGTTACAGGCTCTGACTTTAGTATTCACGCTAGTAAATAATTTTGGCCAATAATATCCAGCTCTCAGGATTTTATAGGCCATTTCCCTCCAGGCGTGGTGACCTCCACACACCCCTTCATGAAACTCGTTTATAACATTCTCTGTTTCAGATTCTATTAGGCATATTAGTAAAAATCCTAGGGGATCCTTCCAATACAATTGGTTGTCGATGATGCAATAATTTACCGTGTACAAATTTAATGTTCTTGTTTTAGAAGGAGTCATATCACTTGGGAACTGAAGTGAGTCAGAAGATATGAAACTATGTCACTATACCAAGCCGAGGAAGATAATTTTTCTTGAATCTGAGTTGCAGGTATCTTATATACATCGAGTTCTTCTATATCTAGATGGTCTCTGTAAGCTTGCAGATGATTTATTCTAAGTTCTCTGAAATTTGATTCGGCTAATAACTTATCCAGGCCTAGACCTTTGACGAGTTTAGTTGGTTTTTCCTCAAGATCAAATTCCTGAATCTTGGCTAGCCATCGTCCCCTTCTTCCTTCACTATTAGGTTGAACCAATATGTCCTTAACATAGCTGGTTGGTACATAGGAAATTATTTTGGAATGTAGCACGTAAGTCCTGAAAGCTTTGAGGGCCTTCACCATAGAGTATGCCTACTTTTCCAGTATATCATATTTTAACTCTGTGTATCTGAGGATTTTACTAAAGAATGCTATCGACTGTTTGAACCCTTCCTCATTCTTCTGTAAGAGCATGACCACAATCGTATGTTCGGATTTGAATGAAAAGATCAAGAACTCTTTCAAGTAGTCTGGGCTGGCCAACACTGATGCTTCTCCTATTACCTTCTTGATGTGTTCAAAATATGTTTTAGCCTCGGTTGTCCATTTGAACTCGCTTTCTTTTTTCAGCATATCTGTAATCAATTTAACAATTTCAACGAAATTTGGAATGAATCTGCTTAAAAAAAATATTTTTTCTAAAAAATACTGAAATTCCTTTCTGTTTCTAGGAATATTTATTGTATCTATGGCTTCAACCCTTTTTGGATCGACTTTGATTCCTTCCCTAGATACTATATGGCCCAATAGTTTACCTTCTTGCATTGAAAAATGAGATTTCTTGGGATTTAGGGACAAACCAAATTTCCGTCATTTCTCGAACGTCTCTTTGAGGTGTACCAAGTGCTCTACATCAGAGTTAGAAAAAAAATTAAATCATCAAGATAAATAACAACAAACTTATCTCTTTCGCCGACAAAGGCTATGTCCATTGTTTGTTGAAAGGTGTCCCTTGAATTCATTAGACCGAATGGCATTTTGTCATACATGAAAGTACCCCATGGAATGGTAAATGTGGTTTTTCCTTTGTCATCTTTGTGGACCGCAATTTGATTGTAACCTAAAAAGCCATCAATCATGGACATATGGTTAGCCCCGACCACTTTTTCCAAAACGTGATCCATTTTAGGGAGAGGATAATTGTCTTTAAGGGATGATCTGATTAGGTTCTTGATATCCACACAGAGTCTAATTTCTCCGTTCTTTTTTCTAATTGGAACTAAATTAGCTACCCACTCCGAATATTTGAGTGGAACAATATTTTTTGCATCCAGGAGGTTTTTTACTTCTCTTTCTATTACATGAAAGAGTATATGATTTATCTATCTGAGCTTCTTCCTGGAAGGTTTGATGCTCGGTTTCAAATGGATTTTATGCTCGATGACAATGGTATCATAAGTTTTCAGTTCGTCGTAAGACCAGGCAAATACATCTTTGTATTGTTTGAGTAACTCAACATATCTAGTTTTCATTTCGGGTGGAAAGTATTTAAAATTTTTGACCAGCTTGGGGTTTTCCTTACTGCCTATGTCACAATCTTCAACCTCTTCGGGCTGAGGTTGCAAGGTATACTTTAGGGGTAAATCATCCTTATCAAATAATCTCTCTAATAGAATTAGACCCTTAGGAATTTGATTGTTTTTTAAAACCAACATGCGATGGTTAGAGATATTATCTTGGAACTTTTGAGGATCTTTGCCTTTCTACATTATCTAAGTAGGGTCATTTTGATTTTCCTGGTCGATGTGTGTTTCAGAAAATTCATCCACCATTTATAGAAACTTCTTGATCTGCTCATCGTTTTCGAAAACCTTCCAGTGTTGAACATTGTTTGGTATTGAAGGCCCGTGCCTCATTTCTATGTGATACTTTAGTTTTAAGACTGTAGGTGGCATAAAAGTAGCAACCGCTTTCTCTAGAGAATCAACTTGTTGATTTTCTACCCTGAGAATATGATGAATATTGAACAATGAGAAAAAAATTTCAATCAAATCCCAGGTGAAGTTCATGTATGACCTTAGCCTTGGATGTTTGGCTTGATACTATTGCCTTATCTGTTTTACGATTAATTCATCATCACTGTAAACTATTAGATTCTCTATTTTCAGCTTCCGGGTAGCCTCCAATCCTAATATCAGAGCCTCATATTCACATACGTTATTGGTATAGTCAATATCCCACTGTAACCTATATGAGAAATGAATAATGAATTCATATCCGAGTGCCACAAACAACACTCCATCCTCGACTCCTTCCCAAGACGAAGCACCATCAAAAAACATTTTCCAAACTCCTATACTATTTACATATTTGTTTGTTTTTTTTGATTTTTTTTGTTTTCTTTTTTCCAAATCATTTTCTTCTGTACATTCATCAAAACCACCATCAATTGATAATATAAAGTTTCCTAAATCTTGATCTGCGACATAAACCCAATAATTATTTGGGTTCTGTGGGTTATTTACAGTATATGCCAATTTTGTCTCTCTGTATAGATGGGTGAACTGTCCACCGAAATTGGGATTGTAACATACGTCATGTCCAATTGAAGTGATACTCCAAGTTTATCACCTCAAGATCTGGATAACAACATGCCATACTTCACAGGAACATCAACAATGACTACATCCATGAGAATACTCTTCACAAGGATCTGTGAAAGATTAACCACCAAATATTTTATCATACCAAGACATTTAACTTTTATCAAATCAAAATAATATATATCTTGGTATGGTCTGGTAACCTTGAGACCCAATTTTTCCATAATAACTTTGGGCATTAAGTTGTGGGAGGCTCCATAATCCAACATACAATTATGGAGTAGGTGATCATGCACAATCATTATAATATAAAAAGGAGCAACAAGGTCTTTAGTATTTTCAATATGCAGACCAAAAATTATAGTAGGTCTATCATCTTCTAAATTAATAGTATCCGCATGAATTTCAACATCTAAGAAATTTATCATTTTAGCAATTTGTTTTCTATACATCGTATGTTTTGCTAATTCGACCAAGGGCACAATAATTTTGATTTTATTAATTTCATTTTCCATATTGAAACTTCCAATCGTATTTTCAGCCTCTCTGGTTGGGATCTCTGTTTCTATTTTTTCTTGTCTATTGGTTTGTGTTTCTTTGGTTTCAGTTGTCTTTGTTTCGGCAACTTGCATTTTAGCTGTTTTTGTCTTGGCAGCTTGCGTTTCAACTTTTTTTGTTTTGGAATCTTGCTTTTCAGTGGATGGTTGAGTTGCCTCATTTGTTTTACTTCTCGACAAGATCTTGCTTGGTGGAGCAATTGTAGAATTTTTATCTCTAGGCCTTAATTTATATTTTTGTTGAAGCTCGACCATTATAGAGTTGACAATTCCTTGATAATCAAATTATCCCATATTATTTATACTTACCTCGTTTCCAAACAGTGGTTCTTGATCTAAAGACATTTCATAATATTGTCTATTTAGGTGAGGTTCTTGATCGTTATCACTGAGGTTGTCAATATCTTCATCTAACCCCTCAAAGTCTTGTACATCATCACTTTGCATAAAGTTTTCTGTTTTAAAAGGAGCTTTGATTTTTTGATCCTCATTTTTTACTGGTCTCTGTTGGATTTGGGGATTCAGATTCCTTTTGAAATATCTCCTAGAAAAAGGATCAGGTTTAGCCTAGTCTAATTCCATTCTGGATATTTTGTTTGATAACTCTTTGATTATCTTAGCCATGTCATCTATTTTGTCCTCCGTTGACCTCCCAGATCTGGAAGTTCCATCTTGTTCCCTAGAAATTTTGGTTTCTTTGGTTCCCATTTCTACCTTTGCTTTTATTTTACCTGATGCCATCATGTTTGACTTGATTTTGATAGCGTCATCCTGCATTTTCCTGAGATCAATAGATATCCTTTCCCTCGAAAGTAGGGAAAATTCAGGCTCAAAATCCCCTATGAAAGTCACCTTAGCTGCGAGCTGTGAGGATTTGAATTTTGCTGGGATATTATGATAGAGTTTATTAAACTTCCGGGTGAATTCTAGCACTGATTCGAAAGTATTTTTCCTCAGAGCCCGAAATTCTGTCACATAATACAAGTGATCTTTCTTTTCTCCCCACTGCCTTAAAAATGTGTTTTCTAGCACGTCATAAGATGCTATAGAACCTACCTGAATCCCTCGAAACTAGAGTCTTACTTGACCTTCAAAATCTTGTGCCAAAAGTCTTGAATAAACATCCTCATGCTCAATGCTGAGGATATCAACTAATTGGTCAAAAAAATTTATGTGCTCTGTGGCAGTTAAATCTCCCTCTCCCATGAATTTCGGTACGTTATTCATATAATTTTCTAGTAAATCATGAAGGACATGAGAAGGAATAAAGAAGTGTACCTGGCCACCACTTTGGAAAAAATCCTAGGGGGCGGAGGTGGTAGTCCTTGACCGCCTCCTCCTCCAGCACCACCTCTGGTGCCACCTCCTCCAACAACAACCATTTGATGTCGAGGGGATGAACCTCGGAAGTTAAAGAGAGGGTTTTCATAAACTGCTATGGAACCTTCTACCGACTCAGGATGAGGTGAAGGAGGTTCTGGAAATTGACCATTAGGAGACAAAAAATCTAAAAAGGGGGGAAAAGGGAAATGAGGACTGGGTTCTTTGGATTTACAGGATATATAAACAGGAGAACCAACAGGAGTTGAATCAGGGTAAGAGATATAGTCCTCAGAGTTTTCGAGAACTAAAACCTTTACTTTGGGGACCAACGAAATATCAATAAAAGAGGGTATCAAAAGGGATCTCTTACCTTTACTAGAAAAGGGGGAAGTCGAATCGATCTCGGATCTAATCTTAAATAAAACCATCTCAGGGTTTATGGTTTCAACTGCAAGCTTCTTAGTTGATGTATCTCTGAAGTGGCTTTGTGTATAACCTTCTTGCGAGGTTGACTGTTCAAGTGGAACCTTAGCATTAGTTTGCACAGTTTTGGGTTGGTAAACCTTACTTGTGGATGCATCAATATGCTTGAGGTATCCCCTTGGTTTTAATATCTTTTTAGGATCAGATACAGGCGTAGTCTGCTGATCATCTGGGTTCTTCCTGGTATTCTTTCTACCGAATGCCAGTTTATCTATAGTGGAGTCACCAAGTGAAAGACAAAATTTATCCTTATAAATGTATTAAATCTTTGTTCACTATCAAAGAGAGAAACTTACCATGTCATTCTCCTAGGGAAAAACAACTTCGTTTCTCCATCCCCCACAACAACACCAAAAAAATGTTGTTCCTGAGATTAAACTTAAGGCTCAAAGAATAATGTCAGGCATCATAAATTTAAGGAATGTTTTAAAAGGTGTTTTTTCTTCCGTTAATTATATAAGAATTAAACCTCAAATGAAATTAATAACTGAACAGGACAGAGGTCATATTTTGTCGTCTGAGTCAAGTAATAAAATCAAGTGATGCGAGAGAAATTTACAAAACTGTTAAACAAAATGAGCCATCAATGACAAATGAATCTTACCTTGTTCACAGTAGAAGAACAAATAGAATGCACCCTTGAAAGGATATAAGATACAATGATCCAAGTAACTTGCAGGTCTTGTATTTACTAATAGAAAATATAGAGGAAAAATTGCTTGCTTATCAAATAATCGA
Organism: Picea engelmannii; assembly: GCA_009831015.1. Lineage (NCBI taxonomy): Eukaryota > Viridiplantae > Streptophyta > Pinopsida > Pinales > Pinaceae > Picea > Picea engelmannii. The sequence goes on along the minus strand of ML869866.1, from coordinate 628 downwards.
TAAAACATGATTATAGTAGATGTTGTACTAAATTGAAACCACTCACTTATCAAGGAGTGGCATAAAGAAAACTAGATATATGGAATACAAAAGGAGCACACAACTCAAACTGCACAAAATTTGGAATCCCTGTCTGTACTTGTATTAATACTCACAAAAGGATGAGTTTTCTTAGTTACAATACAACACGAAGAAGCCTTTGTTAAGTCTTTAGACTATGTATTTATACAAAATGTTCTCAACCCTAAGTGGTTGGAATTCTCATAATTTCAAAAACAATAAATATTACAATATGTGAAATTTGAAACGTTTCACTTGCATCACCCCTGTCTCTTCACCACGCTGGAAGAGACATTTCTTCTTCTTGTTCTCCAGCTCAGAAACAACTAGTCTCTAATTGTGATCTGAGTACATGATATGCCCACATCGTCTCATTTGTTCCCATACACACTAGCTTTCCTTTGCTCGACACATTGCACACATTTTTCTACGAACTTCACCACCAATCTGGAAGGCTCTATTGTGTTATTCGCCTCAAAAGTATATAGCTTATTTTCAGAGCGAGGAAACCTATATTACATTGTCCTATCTTATGAATATATAGACTGTAGCTGCAGACTAGGATTGA